>SNQJ01S0029744.1:37868-54296 GCA_010110895.2 Picea sitchensis
AACCTCTTAGAAAAGGAGTTATAGCAAAACTGACATACCTTGTTGAATTTTGGCTTATTCTAGAGAGCGACCTTGTAGAGCGTGCCCCGCACGGAATATTTATTGAATAAATTGAAAAAGGTTAAAAAGCATACTCCAGAATGTACTATAATCGAAACATTTTGTCTTACTGAATTTGGATTTGTCATGAAGAAGTTGTAACGTTTTTACTCGAAACACATATTTTAGACTAGTTTGAGGTCTAGCCACAAACCCTATTTTCCACGGAGTGTAACTCCAAAAATACAACGACCCACAAACTGAATTTTTTACCACAGATACTTGGATATGTTTCCTCAATGGAATATAAATTTCATGGTTTGAATCATTCTAGAAAAAACAATTATTGCGAAAATGGTGAGATGACCTGTAAATAACATACCTTAGAAAGCATCATCAAAATAATTTATCCTTCCTTGAATTCTGGCCTTCTTTTCTTCACCTTCCCTCCAAAATTAGGCTTAGATATCCTTTGGTTACCTCGGAAACCTATAGATATTCAATATGCTCAAGTGTATTTTAAAATTAGAGAGCCTTGCCTCTTATTTATACTTTCCAATTAGCTTCCTTAAAAACATCTTCTAGGTCACTTTGTCCACTTTCCTTATTTTAGGGTTCACCCACTTCTAATTTCTCCATTAAATTTATTATTTAAATAATTTATTTTGTATTCACTTGAATTATAGTACACTCATCACTTCACTTTATTATTTACCTTCTAAAATCTGTTAAACCACTTTGACTACTTTGACCTTTTGGGGCTTCTAGATGGCATATGAGGGTCCTCCAACTTCGTAAGGCCATAACTCTCAAACCGTGAGGAGTTATGTGACATTCCACATACCACCAAAAATGGCATGACATGTACTATACATGTAGAATAGTATTACCTTAAAATATATCAAAAATCATACCGCTATCCATCAAACAAACTTGGGTCCATTACCCAAACATGGGTTCTCCAACTTCTCATGGCCATAACTCTCTGACCGTGAGGAGTTATGTGACATTCCACATACCACCAGAAATGGCATGAAAAGAACTATTCATATAGGATAGTTTCATCGACAAATTCACTGAATTTCATCTCATTATTCCACAAATAAGCATGGGTTCTCTAACCATAGTTATAGGATAACTCAATCTTCAAAGCGTCTTCCCATGAGGGATTTCACCATAAGGGGACCACTTTGGAATTCATCCATTTGTACTTATTATCAACCATGACAAGAAAATAATGAGTCATCTTTACATCAAACAAACTTGGGTCCATTACCCAAACCTTTGTGCCACTGAGCTTTCTTCAAGGGTCGACATCAATGACATCCAACCTTAATCAACAGTCATGACCCTGAAGAATTCAAGAAATCCAAACCACCCATATTCGATGGAGAGATTAAGAAGGGGGGAGAAGCAGAAGTTTGGCTACTCGGATTGAAGAACTACTTCAAATTCCATGACTACTCTAAAAAATTAAAGGCTTAGATAGCCATTTTCAACATGAAGGGACACCAACAAGATGAATTCCTTTTTTTACTTAAAGATTATTACTAGCAGCAAAAACACATTCATGAATATGAAAAACAGGAAAACATATTGAACATTAACACCATGATGAATCTCGTCTATCCAAGAAAACCTTCTCTGCTTGTATTAAAATTCATAAGAGATCATTAAGTTTTCCTGCTACAGAGGCAGGCCCCTCTCCAGCCAATCGAACGTTTCATTTATCTTCTTAACAATATATATAGATAAATTACATATGAGACCCAAAAACAGATCATCTTCTCCAAGATTCCAAAAATAATTATCGGTTACAGAGGGAGTAACGTATCAAAACCGAACTCCTACTTTCTAGTGAATGTTACAAATAGAAAACCAAAATATTTGAGATCTTTACCCTGTATGCCACTTGTCTACAAAATCACAAGATTCCATGAAATGAACTCAATTTATCCTGTCATGAATTTTTCATTTTAGCTTTTCAATCTCTTCCTTTAACGTGTCAAGCCAACTAGGCTAGTCTTCTTCAGCCCCTTTGACTGTTCCAGCTTTATCCTCCTCCTTCCGTCACTTTTTCCTCTTTTTCTCTCGCCATCTTGCGTGTAGTGCCTATTTTCATATCCATTAATGATCAAATCTTTCATAATAGGATTCAACCTGATCTCTTCACCTGATCCTGGTTCATCCATAGATTTTGCAAGATATTTTGTTGTCAAGAGTTGCACAACATGCCTTTCTTACTTGATAGTTTTGTCATATTATTCAAATTTCCCGGTTTGTTGAAAATCGTTGGATCTTTCTCCTTGACCTCCTCTGGTTTTCCAGGGAACACGAGCCTATTTCCCTCAACTTCACATGAATTGGATGAGTGATTCGATTTGCAGGTATCCCGCATGGGAAGGCAAGGCAAGCTAAGAATAGGCTAGGTAAGGTAAGGAAAGACAAGAAAAGGCAAGGCAAGGCTAGGCAAGGCTAGGCAAGACTAGTGATGGAAAGAAAAGCCATAACATGGTAAGGCAACTCAAAGAAAGGAAAGGAAAGGCAAGGCAACGCTTGGCAAGGCAAGGTAAGGCAACTCATGGAAAAGTAAGGTAAGCCAAGGTAAGGTAAGCCAAGGCTAGGAAAGCAAGGAAAAGCAAGGCAAGGCATGGAAAGACAAGGAAAGGAAAGGCATGGGAAGGCAAGGCAAACGAAGACTAGGCTAGGTAAGGTAAGGCAAGGCAAGAAAAGGCAAGGAAAGGCTAGAAAAGACTACTCATGGCAAGACAATACATAACATGGAAAGTCCAAGAAATCTAAGCCAAGACACGACAATGGAATGCAAGAAAGACAAGGCAAGCCATGGCAAGCCAATGCATGGAAAGACAAGAAAGACAAGGCAAGGCAAGGCAAGGAGAGGAAAGGAAAGGCAAGGCATGGGAAGGAAAGGGAAGGCAGGGCATGGAAAGACTAGGCAAGGCAAGGCTAGGTAAGCAAGGCATGGCATGGGAAGGAAAGGCAAGGCATGGAAAGACAAGGAAAGACAAGGAAAGACATGGAAAGGCAAAGAAGGGAAAGGCAAGATAAGGAAAATCAAGGAAAGGAAAGGAAAGGAAATCCAGGCTAAGCCAAGACAAGGTAGGGAAAGGCAAGGGAAGGATAGGAAACCAAAAGCAAGTCAAGCCATGGCATGGCAAGACAAGGCAAGGCAAGGCTAGGAGAGAAAAAGAAAGGCAAGGCTAGACATGGAAAGGAAACTCAAAGAAAGGAAGGGAAAGGCAAGGCAAGGCAAGGCAACGCTTGTCAAGGCAAGGCAACACAACACATGACAAGGAAAGGTAAGGCAAGACTAGGAAAGCAAGGCAAGGCATAACAAGACAAGGCAAGGAAAGGCATGGGAAGGCAAGGTAAGCAGAGACTAGGCTAGGTAAGATAAGGCAAGGAAAGGCAAGGCAAGGCAACGCATGGAAAGGCAAGGCAATCAAAGGCAAGGCAAGGCTAGGCATGGAAACACAAGACAAGAAGGAAAAGTAAAGGCAAGGCAAGTCAAAGCTTGGCAAGGAAATTCAAATCAAGGCAATGTAAGGCAATGTAGGGCAAGGCAACGCATGACAAGGCAAGGCTAGGAAAGCAAGGCAAGGAAAGGCAAGGAAAGGCATGGAAAGAGAATCAAGGAAGGGAAAGACATGGGAAGGAAAACCAAGGCTAGGATAGGAAAGGTAATGCAAGGCAAGGAAAATAAAGTTAAGGCAAGGCTAAGCAAGAAAGACAAGCCAAGGAAAGAAAAGGAAAGGCAAGGGCAGTCATGGAAAGACAAGACATAATATGGCAAGGCCAGGCAAGGCAAGGCAAGCCAAGCCAAGGCAATGCAAGCAAGACAAGGCAAGGTATGGCAAGCCAATTCATGGAAAGACATGGCTAGGCAAGGCTAGTCATGCCAAGAAAATACATAACATGGCAAGGCTAGGCAAGGCTAGGCAAGCCAAGACAAGGAAATGCAAGAAAGACAAGGCAAGTCATGGCAAGCCAATGCATGGAAAGAAAAGAAAGATAAGGAAAGGCATGGTAAGGCAAGGCAAGACATGGTAAGGAAAGGCAAGGAAAGGGAAGGCAAGGCATGGCAAGGCAAGTCAAGGAAAGGTAAAGAAAGCATGGCAAGACTAGGAAATACAAGGCTAGGTAAGCAAGGCATGGCATGGAAAGGAAAGGCAAGGCATGGAAAGACAAGGAAAGGCAAGGAAAGACATGGTAAGGAAAGGAAAGGAAAGAAAAGGAAAGACAAGGAAAAGGAAGGCAAGGAAGGGCAAGCCAAGCCATGCCAATACAAGACAAGGTAGGGAAAGGAAAGGGAAGTATAGGAAATCAAGGAAAGGAAATGAAAGTCAAGGCAAGGCATGGAAAGGCAAGGCATGGCAAGAAAAGGAAAGGCAAGGCTAGGAGAGAAAAAGAAAGGCAAGGCTAGACATGGAAAGGCAACTCAAAGAAAGGAAGGGAAAGGCAAGGCAACACAAAACAACGCTTGGCAAGGCAAGGAAACACAACACATGGAAAGGTAAGGTAAGGCAAGGCTAGGCAAGCAAGGAAAGGAAAGGCAAGGCATGGCAAGACAAGGCAATGCAAGGCATGGGAAGGCATGGCAAGCGAACACTAGGCTAGGTAAGGTAAAGCAAGGAAAGAAAAGGCAAAGCACGTCTAGGCAAGACTAGTCATGGCAAGACAAGACATAACATGGAAAGGCCAGGCAAGCCAAGCCAAGCCAAGACAAGGTAATGCAAGCAAGACAAGGCAAGGCATGGCAAGCCAGTGCATGGAAAGACAAGAAAGACAAGGCAAGGCATGGAAAGGCAAGGAAAGGAAAGGGAAGTCAAGGCATTGAAAGGCAAGGAAAGGGAAGGGAAGGCATGGCAAGACTAGGCAAGGCAAGGCTGGGTAATCAAGGCATGGCATGGGAAGGAAAGGCAAGGCATGGAAAGACAAGGAAAGGCAAGGAAATACATGGGAAGGCAAGGCAAGGAAAGGCAAGGCAAGTCAAAGAAATTCAAGGAAAGGCAAGCCAAGCCATGCCAAGCCAAGACAAGGTATGGAAAGGCAAGGGAAGTATAGGAAAGCAAGGCAAGAAAAGGAAAGTCAAGGAAAGGAATGGCAAGAAAAGGAAAGGCAAGGCTAGGAGAGAAAAAGAAAGGCAAGGCTAGACATGGCAAGGAAACTCAAAGCAAGGAAGGGAAAGGCAAGGCAAGGAAACACAAATCTTGGCAAGGCAAGGCAACACAATGCATGGCAAGGTAAGGTAAGGAAAGGCTAGGCAAGCAAGGCAAGACAAGGCAAGGCATGGCAAGGAAAGGCATGAGAAGGCAAGGCAAGCGAAGACTAGGCTAGGTAAGGTAAGGCAAGGCAAGAAAAGGCAAGGCAAGGCTAGGCAAGGCTAGTCATGGAAAGACAAGACATAACATGGAAAGGGAAAGCAAGCCAAGCCAAGCCAAGACAAGGTAATGCAAGAAAGACAAGGCAAGGCATGGCAAGTCAATGCATGGAAAGAAAATAAAGACAAGGAAAGGCATGGCAAGGCAAGGAAAGGGAAGGCAAGGCATGGCAAGAATAGTCAAGGCAAGGCTAGGTAAGCAAGGCATGGCATGGCAAGGAAAGGGAAGGAAAGGAAAGACATGGGAAGGCAAGGCAAGGCAAGGCAAGACAAGGCAAGGAAAGTCAATCCAAGCCAGGCCAAGCCAAGACAAGGTAGGGAAAGACATGGGAAGGGTAGGCAAGCAAGGCAAGCAAAGGCAATTCAAGGCAAGGCATCGAAAGACAAGGCAAGGCAAGGCTAGGAGATCAAAAGAAAGGCAAGGCTAGAAATGACAAGGAAACTCAAAGCAAGGAAGGGAAAGCCAAGGAAACACAATGCATGGAAAGGCAAGGCAAGCAAAGGCAAGGCAAGGCTAGGCATGGCAACACAGGGCAAGCAAGAAAAGTAAAGGCAAGGCAAGTCAAATCAAGGCAATGCAAGGCAACATAGGGCAAGGAAACACATGGAAAGACAAGGCTAGGAAAGCAAGGCAAGGCAAGGAAAGGAAAGGCATGGCAAGAGAATAAAGGAAGGGAAAGTCATGGGAAGGCAAGGCAAGGCTAGGCTAGGCAAGGTAAGGCAAGGTAAGGAAAACAAAGACAAGGCAAGGCTAAGAAAGAAAGGAAAGAAAAGGCAAGGAAAGGGAAGTCATGGTAAGACAAGACATAACATGGCAAGGCTAGGAAAGCCAAGCCAAGCCAAGCCAAGGCAATGCAATCAAGACAAGGCAAGGCATGGAAAGACAAGGCTATTCATGGCTAGTCATGGAAAGACAAGACATTACATCGCAAGGCCAGGCAAGCCAAGCCAAGCCAAGACAAGGCAATGCAAGCAAGACAAGCCAATGCATGGCAAGCCAAGAAAGACAAGGCATGGCAAGGAAAGGAAAAAAAACCTAATCTAATATTCTAATATTAGTGTGTTAATAACCTCACATGGATTACTACTAATGTATAAGTATATCTAAAATATCTATATTTAAAAAGGAAAAACCCTATATGTTCAAAGTACAAAAAATGGGAAACATGAAATGATAAGAAACATAGTGTGGATTGCAAACTTGAGGTAAGCTTATTATTAAATTGCTAGAGAAGAGGAAAAACGAGGAAATAGTCTCTAGAAATGGGAATGGAAAATTTTCAGTAAAACCTATCATCTATCAAATTCATATTTTCACTCAAATATTTCAAAATAAAGGACAATTTATAACAAGAATCTCAATACATCGACAAAAGTTTAATGAAATGTATGTCTTTATTTTTCTTTTGAACCTTTCTACTTTTGAAGTGTCATTTTAGGGTTAATGGAGTCCATTATGGTTTTAGTGGGTTTTTCTTTCCTTTTTAAACTAGAGAAATAAAAAAATGTAGAGAAGGATGGAAATTGTTGGCAATTTTAGAAGCTTTCAAAAAGCACCAAAAAAAAGTGTCAAAAAAATATTCATAATAATTATTTTAAATTCAAAATTAAAATAGTTCAAAATTAATTTATTTAGTTTTCATTAAAAAAAATGAAAAGATGGCAACAACATCTATTTTAATAACTTAAATTTATTTATAGTTTTTACATAGCATTAACTTACATCTATTTTAATAACTTAAATATATTTAAATTTGAGATTTTTTAAATATTTAAAAATATACATTTAAATTGTTGACTTGGATGCGAGAATGATTAGGACTCATAGACCTCCCCACCAATAGATAGGGAAAAATGGGAATGAACGAACCACGTCTAAGATGCCTATGATTTTGTCACTTCTTCGACTGCTGAATTAACTAATTGAACGGGTGAAGGTGCTTATGGCTATGTTACTTAAACAAGGTCAATGGAATCCTTGCTTGGAACTGGAACTGGATCAATTGCACTTGGAACTGGATCAACAGATTCTTCAATAGGAAACGGAGAGATTAATTTGTAACCAAAGGAATAATATCTAATAGTAAGCATATATAGAAAGCATAGATTGGCAACGAAGAGATTAATTTGTAACCAAATGCATAATATCTAATAGTAAGCATATATTTCCCGAGTGTCGGATGAACAAAATGATCGATTGAAGCCGCTTCAAAGCCAACGTGATGCTCCTTGGTCAAATGACCTAGATATTGGCCAATACCACGTATGATTGGAGAAATAGTACCTATAATCACATGAAAACCATGAAACTAGAACATAATTACTTCAGGGAGAACAAAATTATTGACTTACCTTTAATTCCATCCTTCAACATAGCAATTTCCAGATTAGGAAGCGTATCAAGAAGCTTGTGAATGAGAGCAATCATCTATTTTACCGTTTCAACCAGGTAGGTATTTCCCAAGTGTCGAATGAACGAAATGATTGATTGAAGTTGCTTCAAAGCCAACATGATTCTCCTTGGTCAAATGACCCAGATATTGGTGAATACCACGTATGATTGGGGAAATAGTATCTATAATCCCATGAAACTAGAACCAAATTACTTCAGAGAGAACAAAATTATTGACTAACCTTTAATTCCATCCTTCAACACAATGATTTCCAGATTAGGAAGCGTATTGAGCAGCTTGTGAATGAGAGAAATCATCTCTTTTACTGTTGCAACCAGGTAGGTATGAAGAGCTTCTTCAATGCTTTGAAAGTGCTCACGATCTCAAGAAATCTCTCTGCCCAGAAATTGCATCTCTCCGCTGAGATATTGTATACCGCATCATCCCATTCCAATCAAATCACAGTCACATTTCTTCCCCTCTGCATTGTAAGATGTTGGACCGCATAGGAAATTTCTTGAAACAACACCCCAATTTACCCTTAAATCATGTATCATGCATGTCTCCAGAGTTCTAAGCTTTGGGCAGTTCACTATTAAAACCTCCACCACCAATATGATAGGCTTTTGCAGGCCAACTGAGTCCCATATCTCAGGTTTCTCAAGAAGGGGACTATCAGAAAAGCACGACAAGGATTCATCTGTTAATTTGATTTTTCTGAGCACGAGTTTCAAATTCCGATTGTTCGAAGGTCGTACATCATTCGACGGCATGACGACATGACTTGCAATGCAATGATGAGGAGGACAACTGGAAAACTAATAGAAACAAGGAATATTCCATTCCATCATTAAGATGATGGAATTATAAAGATCATTAACGGCTATATTGGACGTGTATGATGAGTAATGTAGTTATTTTACACTCTATATATGGTATTTGGTTAACATTGTTGAATTTTGAGTGCTTGTGTCATTACTGTACTTTCTCAAACCATATATATGTTATTTGTTTTGGAGTAGCTTTACAATCTTAGATGGGTTATGATGAGATCCTTTTGAAAGGAAGATTTAATAAATTCAAATTATAGGCGTCAAGAAAAATCTTGTGCTATAAATTTAATTGTCCAATTAACTTGTGGTCTAAGGGAATTGTGGAAATTTTTATTGGCAACAACATTGTTGAAATTTCCATTCAGTGGGTTTTGAATATAATGACTGGAATGTAGTGACTTTTTTAATGTCAATAAAATCTGAGATGAAGTGACATGCATTGGTTAGCTATGATTATTATACCCTTTATTCCATTCGATATGCTTGAGATTAAGTTTGTTTTGTAAAGGGTTAATGTGGGTTAAAATATTGCACAAGGAATTTCAGGATGAATTGTACAAATCTAGCATTTGGGTTTGTTGATGTGGGTTAGAGAATATATGTTATTTGTTCTAGGATTTTCCCATAAGTACTTGTTGTCTGTCTGGATTGTGTGTTTATGATATGGTGTTTTCCCTCTTTATGTATAAAATTCTTGTAGAAGGCTAATGCAATGATTCCCTTGCTTTGAAATTTGATTAACTAAATAATGTTGGTCTGTTTGTGTGCTAAAATGATACATTTGATCAATACCCAAAGCATCCTTCATGGATTGTTTGTTAAAGAAATCATCTTACAAAATCATGTTCCCATTGTTGACTTGGTGTTGGTGTCCATAATATACTCCCAACTACTATATTAGATATATTTAGAGACAAAGGGGCATACCCTTTATTGCATTCCATAATCACGATGATTTTCCTATTCTTTGGATAATGATCTATAATATCTAGTCTTTTCCAGCTAGTAGATAATATTAGTTGTCTATTATAAACTTAAAATGACCATGTTGCACAAACATATAACATTTACAGCATACAATATTGAATTGCAGTATTCTAGTTTTGTTGAAGGTATGGCAACAATTGAGACGTTCATGAGAAAAACATGCTTAGATGCGTTAATCTTATTCTAGTTTTGTTGAAGGTATGGAAACAATTGAGACGTTCATGAGAAAAACATGCTTAGATGCATTAATCTTTGTAGGTATCAAGATGAAGCTTGTGTGGTTTGTAATGGAAATTGTGAGGGATGGTTGTATCTCACTTTTACCAAATTGAAAAAAAAAAAAATTCACAACATTCAAATTTGTGAGATCTAAAGCCACACTACTTGGAATCGATAGCCACTTGACAAACTTAAAATAGAGATCCAATTCAATGACTTAGAAAACTTGTGGTGTTAGTTACTTATTTATGATTTTATCTAAAATTTGGTTCTAGATATTTAGCTATGTAGTTTAGCTCTGTATTTTTGTTTAGAGACTCTATGTCTGATTAAGGTCATTGCTTTTTCAGCCTGTCATAGACTCAAATTTCCTTAATGAGATTATCTACTTCTGTGCAAATGTGTTTCTATTGGGTTTTATGTTCTTTTGAGGGAATTTGATCTTGGTTAGAGCCTAAAGGTACATGTTCTTGAATTATACTTCCAACCAAATTCTTTTATTGAAATTGTTGAAATGAATGTAAATTTGGGTTATGGTTTAAGTAGGTATTTGGTTTGATTTTTGTTGATGAGCTCATTCAAATTTGTTAGATATGTATTTGGTTCTATTGTTGAGATTGTCCTCTTGATTTAAAGAAACATAATTCAAAGAAGTAATTATATAGCTTGTTTTCTTTACCCAAGTTTTGAAGTTTTTTCCAGAAAGAAAATTCACACAATTATATTAAGTAAATATAATTTTTACATACGTCACAACCGACCTCTATATAAAATAGCCCCAAAAAAGTACAGAAAATACATAGCAAGTAACTATACCAAAAAAAGTTCAAATGATGAGGTATATATCGCCAATAAAACTGCCAAAAAGGAGACTGTCCAAGTCAGGACACAAAATCTCCAAATACAAACATCCAAAAGGTTTGTTTAAGACTGATACCAATCCTGCAATAAAGACCCTGATAGATAATAAAAAGAAAACACAAAGAGATCAATGGAGATAAATACAGATAGAATTCATCATCAATAAATATTGATGATGTTTCTAGTACCCTCCATACCATTTGACCACTTATGGAGCACAATATATCCTTCTGGTTCACTTAGTGCTCTTTTTGATTGTTCATCCGTTGCCATGTTGAAATTACAAAAAATATGATAGAAGTTTGTTTCTACAAACTTTCCTTTTAATATGATGATTCTCTGCTTCCAACCTTCTAAAGCATTAACCATGAGGTTTCCTTTTTTATTTAACTAGTTTATAATAACAGAGGAATCACCAAGAACCTGAAGCTTTTGAATGGAGATATATTTTTCTATATGTAATGTTTCCCATGCACCCATTAATTCAACCTTTGTGTTTGTACCTGCTCCACAGTTTACAAACCATTTGAATGTCATTGATTCAGATAGTTTAATAATACCCCCAACACTACAACATCTCCCATATGCCTGGGACGCTCCATCAAAGAATGATACCAGGTACTCGGATATATCTGCATTCAAACAGGAACGAGTGCGTGGATTCTTATGCTTTACTGTCGGTTTATGGTAGTTACTAAGAGATTTGATAACTACCGAAGAGATAGATGACTCCTTCCCTTCAAATGTGGTCGCGTTTCTCTCTAACCAAATTTTCCAGCATGTGTATGTCGCAAGGCTGGGAGATCCTAACTTTGCTTCAGACCAGTTTTCTGTACAATCACCCAGATTATTCCCATTCCAGCTATGATCAATTTTTGTATTTCTTTTAATGTTTGTCCAGACTGCAGTGGTAAAGGAACAGAAAATAAATAGATGAGAGAAATCCTCCTTCATTTTACATAAATGACACTGCTCCAGACCAATCCAACCCCTATGTTGGATATTTTTCCATGTCAATATCTTGTTATTGACAGCCAACCATATATAAAGTTTTATCTTTTGTTGTATATTCCATTTCCACATTTGAATCCTCCAACCAGTGATCAAAGGGAGATTTTGTGTTGATATGAGTTCCTCATATACATTCTTTACTGAAATAACACCTGATGTGTCCCCCCCTGTCCATAACAGTTCATCCTCATTTCATGTAACTATCACTCCAGCAGCCTATAAAGCCCACCTGAATTGTAGCCATTCCATAGATAGTTCCCCTGCTAGCTCCAATTCTTCATTATCTTTCCAATTTGACAAGTAAGTATCATGATCCTACTGATTCCATACCTGTGCCAGCACCGAGATATTTTTCTGTTTGAGTACTCTGATGAGTTGAGAAGATAGATACGAGGAGGGTCCAAGACCTAGAATGGTGTCCCTACTCAAGTTCACATCAATGCCTGAACCAGGTTTCCAACTGATCCAATTCGTTATCAAATGTACCAACTTTACTATGCTTTCAGATAATAGAAAGAGGTGGATCTAAGCCAGTTACTAACAATGGTGAAGGGGGAGTATTTTCCTTTTAAAACTCTATGCCAAATACCCAGTTTTGGTATAAATCTCCATAATGTCGAGGTAGCCAAAGCCTTACCAAAAGAAAAAATATTGTGCAAACCCCAACCTCCCCTTCTCTTTGGCCGAGCTAATAACTCCCATCTACATAGATGATAGTTATTTTTTTCTCTGTTTCCATTCCAAAGAAAATTATAGAGTAAGCTCCTTAACTTGTGAAGAATAGATGTAGGCATCGCTGCAAAAGATAACCAGTAGACAGTCTGGCTTTCTAGGACTGATTTGCACAATATGTATCTACCCCCCAATGATAGCCACCTATAGCTCCAGTGATGTATTTTCTTCTCCACTTTTGTTAAAAGCCACATCCAATCATTTGTTTTTTGTAACCCTACCTTCAGATAATAACCCAGATATTTGAATCCAACCGATAAATCAGAAAAAATATAAGGCAGGATGTTTTTGAAAGTTGTAATATCTCACTCATCTAGACCTGAGTAATGAACTGTCGACTTTTTCTAGTTCACCAATAAACCTGAGACCGAACATAATAGTTGAACAATTCTCTTGGTTTCTTTCCATTCCTGAATTGATGCCTTTGATAATAACAAAATATCATCAATGAATAATATATGTAATATTTTAGTAATTCTAGCTACTTTGATATCATTAATGATACATTGTCTCTGACTTTGGTTTAACAAAAGACTCAAACTCTCCATTACCAGGATAAATAACAACGGGGATAACGGGAACCCCTGGCGCAGGCCTCACCCACTTCTCAAAAAATACGTATCTTTTCCATTGACTAATACTACAAAAGAAGTCGAATTCACACATGCCAGAATCCAATTCGTCATATGAATACCAAAGCCAACTTGTATAAGAACCATTCCGAGGTAGTCCCAACTGATGCAATCATATACTTTTTGCAGATCAAGTTTTAAGATGAGGGATTTTTGTTTTTTCTTCTTGATACTATGGATGCACTCATGTGCAGTTCCAATAGTGTCTTGTATCTGACGCCCTCCCAAAAAACCCAATTGTTCCTCTAATAAGAATCTTGATAAAACTGGTTTAATCCTATTTGCTATCACCTTTGATATAACCTTGTATACGAGGTTGCATAAAGAAATAGTCCTATAATCCCCAAAATGATTTGTCTTATTTCTTTTGGGGATCATAGCAATAAAGGTTGAGTTTATTCTACCATTAATGCGCCCACTAGTTTGGGTCTCCTCCACCAAGTCCAGGAGATCTTCGCCCATAATCTCAAAGAAATGTAGATACAGTTCCACCGACCAACCATCGGGCCCGAGGCTCTTTTATTTTTTGAACATATTTAGGATAACTTTCAGTTCTGTAAGAGTGACATGCTTATATAATTCCTTCTCTTCATTTATATCTAACATTTTAGGATACAGATTTTCCACTTAGACCCGTTCTTCAGTAATATCATGTATAGAAGGCTTGAAGAAATTCTTGAAATATTTAACTGCCTCATCCACTATAGCCTTCTGATCTTTGTGTATTGTCCCTGAATTATCATCAATCTCCCAAATAAATTTGTTATTTATCCTTTGATTAGCAAATTGGTGAAAGAATTTATTATTCTAATCACCACTTTTTACCCATATAGCCCGAATTCTAATTCTCCACAGGTCTTCCTGCTCTTTCAAGAATTTATTTCTCTCAGTTTCTAAAATAATGAGATTTTCTTCAACCTCCTGAGAATGATTACCACCCACAATCCTCTGTAAAATCATTTTAATGTTCTCTTCCATATTTTCCAAAGCCGTTGTGTCCCATGCCTTTTTATATTTTGCCCATCTTTTGTTATGAATTTTAGTTCCTTTAATTTTCAAGTAAAACGCCTCTGACAGTCACCTTATTGTCAATATTTCTGATCTTTCCATAGCTTTATAACCATATAATTAAAATCTTTTTCCAGTAACCACTGAGCAAGAAATTTGAAAGGGTAAGCTCTAAGAGTGTTGGAATTCTCCAATTGTAAAAATATAGGGGCATGATTTGATACATAAGGATATTCAACCCATTCTCTATGGAGTCTGACCTCCATAAGAAAGTCCTCTGAAACCAAAAACCTATCCAACCTCTTGACGATTGCCTCAGAACCCACGCGACCATTATGCCATGTTGGGAATATTTTATCAGGTTTCACATCAATAAGTTTGTGAGCATGGAAAATAGTGTTGAAGAAACCCGATAAATGGCCTGATGCAACTGATCCTCCCCAAATCTCGTCAGATGATAAGGTTACATTTAAATCTCTCGCAATCACCAAGTTTCTAAGTGAAAGTAGGCCACTATTTGCAAGCATAGTCCATAAAGGTTTTCGCTCCAAGCACAGACCATATACATTCAAAAGGTTGATATTCCTTTTAGTAGCTATAATAGAATCTGACAATATAATCCCACCACAAGTTAGAAACGAACGAAAATTAAAAATAATAGGGTCCCATGATACAAGAATTCCACCCGAGGAACCCACAGAGATGACTGCACATGATACCCAAGTAGGACGGAATTTAATCATGAAATCTTGAGCTTTATGTTCATGTACCAGAGTCTCCTGAATGAAAATTAAGTTAGAGTGTGTATTTTCCAAAGAATGTCTGAATGAGGCAGCCTTTAGGGTTCCACCTACCCCTCTAATATTTAAATACATGTAAATCATTACTTCGCCCTAGAAAGGGTTTTCACAGCTCTAAGTTCCCCACTGTTAGATGTGGATGGATCCACCACAGAGGATGGAGTAACAAATGACTGTAGATTTTTTCTAGAACTTCTCATTTTTACGGGAGAATACTCTATCCTGAGACCATGAGACCATGAGACCATGCATATGCCTTTGTAGGTTCTGCCTCGGGGAGACTCACCTCACCAAGATCCCCTTTGAAACTGGTAGGATCCACCACCCTATTACCAAAAAAAGTCGATAGAGGAATCGGGTCGCTATTGTCCCGCAAGTAAGGGATGAGTGAGTCTAGAATAACGGATAGTGAAGAATCACCCTCTTCTGATTCTTGATACCCCAGGAGAATTTGCCTCTCAATCGGTGTGTTTTTGATCCCCTAGACAACTTCAGTGAAAGTAGGGGATGAGGTTAATGCAATAACCCTCGTAGTTACAGGACTATTACAAAAAGTGACTGAAGTTGTATTTTTGCGAAGATTTAATAAAGGGTGACTGGTTAGAGTTGTAGATAATCTCGGTCGAACAGGTTTAGATGCAGTCAAAAGGTGAGGGGTCCCTGGTCTATGAACATATATCCTGCCATCATCCCCAGAGTCAGCTTTTCCCACAGGAGGAGAGGGTAATAAAATAGAGGAAGAATTTAACATTTATTTTTCCATTAATGTTACTGAATTATACAGAGCCAGATAGAACAGGGATAACTTACCCGAGAAAGTATCATAACGCTCTGTTGAAGGGGATGCCTGTTACCCATGATTTTGGTCATCGTGATGATGTATTGATGATGGTGTACTCAGGCTCTTCATAAGAACTTTTACCTGAGAAAAGTTACTTTCATCTCTTCCAAGAAAACTCATTTTTGAAGCAAGTTCGCAGGCTACTAGTATATTTGGATGCGAGAATGAACCATTCTTGCAGCCTTCCTTAAGCTAGGGTGCGAACTTCTCACACTGTGTTGAACTGCTAGGGTGCGAACTCTTCCTAAAGAAAGGAAAAAGATGAATTCTCGAAGCTTCTAGAAGGGAATCTTCTAGAAGAATGGGTTGGCATTCGAATGGTTATCCTAGTACTGGATTCCTTGATATTTTGGGATCATTCTTATACAAGTAACTAATTCATTCTCTCCTATATATTGAGTGAATTCTCATGGAAAAGGTTAAGCAAGATTCATTGGAGAATTGGTGAAAAAATTGTGTGAAGGACTAAAGCTACAACAGCTTGGAAACTCCAGCAAATTTATCCAAAGGATTTGATATTCTTCATGTAAGTGAGCAAGTGTGTGTGTCGGAGCCAAGGGCCATCGAAAGGAAGTTTGCAACATCAAGGCTCAGGTTGTAATCTTTACTTTCCATTAATATGATACAGTAGCATGTCCCTTTCCCATAAAGCTAATTCCACTTTATTGTAT
>SNQJ01S0029744.1:69565-91538 GCA_010110895.2 Picea sitchensis
TTCCCCTTTCTCTTCTTTCATAGTATCCTAGAGATTAGATGTGCCTTTGGTCATACCCAAAAGAACTATGGTTGGTTCTTTTGCATCATCCAAGACTGTAAAATTTGGTTAATACATTAACTATATAATACATTTCCAACATTGATTAATTAATGTTAGGCATGTTTTGTACTCTTCACAAGCCAATTCCTCCACCTCTTTCTACTCATATTTATGTCCATACAATTGGATTGGAAAACTAAATGATATTTTGTTCTTCCATACCACATTGAAGTATTTGTTTCTCTCCAATATATAGTTAGAGATCTCTCAAAGATATATAATTTTATTGACAAACTTGGGTAATGCAACAAGGTGTTCTAGAAAACCCCATACTAGTCTAATGTATGAGTATGTGGAATGCTCAAACAAATCCCCTATTTATTCTATTACTAGGAATATTCTATAGTGAATCAGGGAGAATATGCCACATTATCCCCTTTGATAGGTTTACACCACACAAGGACATGATTCATCCTAAATAATATGAAATTGTTTGTTTTCCCGATAAGGACAAATAGTGGAATACTTTTGGAATCCATTCCTTCTTTGTGTGTCTATAGGAGAACCTCGGTGGCATCTTGTTTCCAAAATAAATTAGAGTATGTGGAAAAGTCATTATTTGGTCCCTTATCTAACCATGTGAGTTGTAAATGAAAATATTCCACAATGATCGTAGGCTAGTGACCCGAAAAGATCTTTTAATGACTGTGGTTGAGTTATTAAGCATGTGTGTATTAACCATTCAGGAAGCTAATGAAAGAGGATGAATATAAGAGAATTATATCACATCCATAAACTCATATATAGAACCAAACTGAATAAATAATAACAACAAACCATAACAAGAGAAGTGATAACGGAGTTCTGCACAAAATTGCCTACGTCTCCAGACCTTTGTCTCAGTGGGGGAGGCTTCTTTATTAATTATTCAATGTTTTCAAAGTACAACAAAAGTACATCAAATGGATCTCATACTAGTCTCATTGTGTTCTTCTCGACCTAAAAAATCCAACACAACTGCCGGCACTGAAAAAGACTGGGTGTAGCTCCCAGAAATGGCCCACAAGCGTATGCTCCTCAACAACTTCCCTGCATAAAAATGGTTTTGGCTTGGCTTTGCTTCAGCATAACTATGATATGATTGTCCTCCATGGTCTCAAACAGGCCTAGTTTTTATAAATCTGAATTTGGTTAACATTCCCCAACTTCCTCCCAAAATCTGGGCTCAAAAAGAGCCCAATATCTCCCAATAATGGCCAAAATCCACTATTACAGGCCTAAAAACAATAAAAAAACCAAATTGTATAGTTAAAAACCCACTTTATCCAAATATATGGGCTAAGCCCCCAAAAGGTGGTGTGCTCCCCCTCTAAAATGGTCACATGAACCTTAATTTGGCCAAGCGCTAGCCCTTAAACCACGCTAGCACCTGGATATATAACGCATTCCACGGGATCTGTGGGCTAAGGATATACCACCACGCGCAAGTATGGGGATATCCCCCCGAAATGAATGGAGGACTAGAGCTAAAAGAGTGCGCTGGTGGTTAATGGGATGGTGCCCATGCCCCTTTACATGGTGGCTATGGTTATATGCAAAGGTAAATTCGTGGGTTGGGGCTTAGCCCCAGCCCCTTTCCGCCCTCCTTACCAAACATTCACTGTATTAATAATACAGTGGGTTATATTAAATAAGCACCATTGTGGTGCATTGGCCATTGTACCTCTACCAAATCTCTTGCCTCTCCATAGGTCATGGGATTGATACCCATGGGCTCCATAAAATTTTGCCATTCAAACTAGTGATGGGGTGCCACGTGGTGCCCTTTCATTGGTCCCCAACTGCCACTTGTCAACATTGCATTGGTTCCTGCCACTACCCAGTCACCCTGCTACTTGTGCTGCCACATGTCACTTTCATGATGTCAGCAGGACGTCATGCTGACATCATCATTGACTTTTGCCAGTTGACTTTTTTTCACTGTTTGGGGAAACAATCAGCGTGCGATAACTTTCACATACAACGTCCGTTTGAGAAAGTAAATATATGGCTAGAATCAACGCGACGATCAGGTCACAATCGAATTGGTTTCATCTGATTCCGAGAAATTTCATTTTTGAGCCTTTTTTAGACCTGAGAAGCGTCCTGGATCCGATTCTGGATCAACTAGTCTATTTGATAAAAAATTAACATACCTATTAATAAAATGGATCCACTCCATGCGTAACCTTTGAATGCATGCACTCCAAAAAACCATTCCAACCTCTACACTATTCTACACACTGAGACCCTTCCAATGATGTGAAAATCATGTGTATTAGAGCTTGTATGCAAGTGGTATGTGAAAGTTATGTCTCCCACAAGTTGACCTACCTTGTTGACAACCATGGTACTGAATGAATGTCACATCAGCCCCATTACTCACTTATGTGTGGATAGCCATGTGTGGAATTTCAAGAAGGTCCAAAACCCTAACTAATTGAGGGTTGAGAAATGCAAAAACCCTAACCCTAGATGACTATCAAGCTATGTTAAATATTGGGCCACTAGTTGGAGAAAGGGTTCCATTCTTTAGCATTGTACTTGTTCCATGGTTGAGCATAACATCTAGGAGTGGTATTTGGGATAATAATATAGGAGGAAGACAATTTTGTAGTAGCCTTAGGCCACATTGTCAAATAAAACTCCATAGTGAGTGTGTCTTTCTTTGTATTTTCATTTCATAACTGAAGAAAATAGAGCATAGCATAGGCCTCACCTTCTAGCTGATTTTTCTCTCATATTTGGTTTCCCAAGATACATCTTGTGTTCATTTGTGTGGATGGTGTGTTTATTTTCTTAGTATTTCACTTTATATTTCAGTTATTTTGTTAATTTAAGCAATAAGATAGTGATAATAAATCTGAGATATAAGGAAATAAACATGATAATAAAGTATTTTCATAATAATATAAGATTTGTTGTGATGATATATCCTAGTGGAATATCCACGACAATTTATAGATCAATAGATGTTTGTGTCCTAGTAACTCTACCTTCTTGATTGTATTCTATCTTTTTGAATGATTGTGCCGGTGGTTACTGTCCTCAATGTCTATATACCTTATCATAAGATTATCGTATCAATGTATAGGATTTTTAAGCATGCTTTCTTACATCGTTCTTCATTGGGGTCCTTGCATCATTTTTATAGTTCTATAATGATCTACTCAATTGATGTTCTTACCCAAATCACCCCACATGATGATCCCATAAATGAGTGTCTTATGTCCCACTCCTTGTGATGATAATCAATTCAAGCCACATTAGATCCCCTTACATCGGTGTTTTGGAGTCCTTCCCACTTTCTAATGTCTCAACTCACCAATGGCATATTGATGGCTACAACCATATCACTATAGTCCATCTCCCTAAAAGTCACTTTCTTCCCAAAGGATCCTTAGTTAACTTCAAATTCACCAACCTTACACCAATAACGATTGTCTCAAGGGATCATTGGAATCCTTTATCATGATTCTTTAGTCACAGTAACTCTTCTTACAATTTTTCTCATATTTCTCCAATGTCAAGACATTCTGTACATGCTAGTTACCTTCTAGCTCAAGTCCAGGGTGTTGTCTTCGTCCTGGGTATCCTTCAATTGTTGGTATATTATTTCAAGTCAATGTTTGATGAATAAAGGTCCTACAACACTTATCTCAAATGGACCACCTAATATTATATCTTAATGCTAGCTTCATGCAACATCTCCAACACATATTATGAAGTAGGTCATTGTTTTGGATGGCATCAGTGCGTCCATTTGACCCATATTTTCTTCACAAATATGCTAGGGTAAGGCACTATCTACCTACTAGTTTCCCTTAAGGCCTATCCTCTCTATATACGATGAATCGACCCTCACATCCATTTTTTAATTCCTGCTAGGTCAACATTCAATATCTAGAGTCATTTTGATCATATAGTTAAGTGTACAACATGTACTTAAGTCTTATAACTAGTCCTCACACCGTGTGTGTTTGAGACCCTCCATTATCTATGTATTGTGCATTTCTTTTCCTTTGTACATGGTGTTATCACATGCAAAATTTAGAATTTTGGCATAAGAGAAAATAATTGTTGGTTTCTTGGATTGAATACATTAAATCTTTGGTTGATTTTGGCTTAAAAGTATTATAATTTTGGGAAAAAGAAATTTGGTTTTATTAAACTCATTTATGCGTTGGGGTAAATTTGAAAAACTTTGACAATTATTATTTTTTCAAAAAAATTGTCCAATCTCCAAGTTTGAACTCAACACCAAGAGAGAGCTACTTCATGTATCGATCCAAGCACCAGCCACACAACACAACACAAGTCAAAGCCAGCGCACAAGCACCAAACCAAGTCACATGGAGAAGGATCCCACAAGGGGGCGCCACTGTGGACAACACGTTAGTGAATGGTAAAGACACCAAGATATATGAATAGAAGAATAACTTTGTTCCTAATCCATGTGGGATATGTCCCCACTGGGAAAATAAAAAAAAAAGGCAAATGTAAAACCTCAACACCAAGTGCCCAGGCTTGTATGCATTGGTTGTCAAGTGTCGAGACTTCTAGTGCAAGTTTCAGGCAGTCATCAAATCCCGACACATTGACCAGGCACACAAGTTAGCACCAACTACCAAGGCACACCAACATCGATAGCACATATCAAGAGCCCGAGGAGGTGTTACAACAAGGCACAAATGAGAACCAAATGTTAAAGGGGGTATTTTCAGCCATTGCCCGTCGAGGTTGAGGGAGTGCATGCCATAGCCTTTATGGTGAACACCATAATTCGCCAAGTAAGGGGTTTTTGTGGAAGGACTTAATCGCCATGCTGTTAAAGAATAAATCCAAGTGTCAAACAAAGGATGCACAGATGTCAAATTGAGTTTGTCAACTATGTAAAGTGCCCGAGAGCAAGCTCAATGAGCTTCCGAATATCCAAGTGGCCATTTTCTCTTGTTGAATCAAGGGCGCAAAAGGATGAAGAAGACCAACAATACCTAATTTTCATAACAATGTTCCGCCCTCCACAAATGTAATGGAATTTATCACTCCTGGAACTCAAGAGACATTCTCACATTTTAATAGGCATCTCGATCTATGCAATGGATATGTGAACAACAATTACATGTTTGGAAGAATTGCAAATGAGAATCTTAATTCTCAAGATGGACGCACAGGGGTTGGTATTCCTGAGAGAAGTATGAGGATGGGGATGATCTTTGGGGCATTTGATATAGAGAATAAGCACTCAGAAATACAACAGGCACAAGAATCCACTTCTTTTTCAATACAAATGAAGCTTGCAAAGCATGAATATTCTAGTATTGGTTCGAGTAGTTTAGTTCATTTATATTATAACCAACCTAATGAGAGATATGTTGGACTGATCAGGCCTAAAGAATAACAAAAGGAAAAATTTCTTCTTTGTAACCTCTTTACATTGAATATGCACAAGAGGTAGATGTTATTTTTCTCTGAGATTTATTATATATTTTGTGGCAGTATTGGTGCAAAAAGGACAACATGTTCATAGCTACAATCTAGTGTGAGGTGCCAGAGATAAATGTTTGAAAGTCAAGGAACTTGAAGATATTGTGTCTTGCATATAAAAGGATTTCTATGTCCCTATCACGAGCACAATGAATAAAGTTCAGGGAAGAGAAATTTTAGTATTGGAATGGAATTGCTTATAGCAGCAGAGTCTAAACGCTTCCTCTAGCATTGTTTAAGGCTCAGATATCTAAGTAATGGGAGCATGTTTCTTGTTTGATGCTTGATCTGGAAATTGCTATTTAACATTGGTAAAGTGTGAGATTGGAAATAAAAATGTCAAGAGAATCTCACCTTCATACATATCATATTCCACAACCAATGAAGGTGCCTTTGGTTGTACAGGGTTGTCTCAAGGAGAAGTTGGCAGTGTTCTTATCCCTCAAGAACTGGTGTCATGAATCCAGAGCATGAAGGCTACAAGTTTTCTCAAATTTCCCATAAGTAAAGATAGTGATGTTGGGGCTAGTCATTGCAGTGCTAATGCTAGTTAGCTCAAGATCCAGATCAAACAAAATCTTGAAGCTAAAAGATTTTATCCAAAAAACAAAGGCATGAAATCAACAAGTAAAATAGAATCTCCAGATTTGAAGAATTTGTCAAGATATTTTGTTGAGAATTTTGGGGTAATACTCGAGTATCTAGAGAATGCAAATGGCAATCAGATCCTGATTTCAAGGCACAAGAAGAGCCAACAAAAAAAGAGATGGCAAGTCTAGCAACTTTTTAATTAGCAACAAAGGTTTAGAAGCAGATTTAGAGGCCAACATATCAAATCAAAAGATCTTGGTTAGCTGGAGAGTAGGACACTAGGTATCAATTGATAATTAGTCAAAGGTAAATCCAGATATCTAGGCAAAAAGTCGATAGTTCAAAGATCAAGTGCGCTATGCAAACGCTGTAGGTAGCACTTGCGCARCAATAGCTCCAGTTTGCTATGCAAAGGTGGTAGAGCATTTGGTGACAAATCACTTGGTAGTGAGAAGATATAAATCTTTTCAAATATCCCTAAATCAGATAAGATGGACATCATATTCAAAACCTCGAAATCTTCTCCATAAATTTTGGTCAAGAAAATGAAATGAGATCCAGATTTCAAGGAGAATGATCAATAGTCCAAGAATCCAATTGCATATTTTCAAGGCGGGTGGGTTAGGGTCCTCGCCCCTACATTCTCTTCACGGACAAATGTCTCCCAGTTGTCCATCTGTTTGATGGATGACGGAAGTGTACCATGTCGAATCCATCAAATTATGTTTAGTAATTGGCTAGCCCTCCATCTTAGAACCAGAATGAAGAGAGGAATATTATGAATAATGATGCAGTTCATCATTCAGGAAGATCTGGCTAGAAAACCACCCGGTTTCCTTTCCCACTTAGGTGGTTCCTTTGCTTCCTCTGCTTCTGGCTTTCGAACCTTGGGAGATGTTGGGCAAGGTTCTACCTTTTCCGAATAGAGATGGGTGGGAAATGGAGTTTGAATCCTTTGAAAAAGGACAAAACTATTATCGATCCATTAGTTACTCAAAGATACTCATAGAATGCTCACTTGAAGGAGGACGCTCACATGCTTAAAAAAAGAGAGGATATGCACTTACGTGAAGGGTGATGATTATATTCAATGTGAAGGGTGATGCTTATATTCAATGTGAAGCGTGATGTTTATCTTAAAAACTTCCATAATATACATAGCTTAGTTCTACTTCATCATTTACACAGCTTTGTATGATCTCTAGTATTTGCATCTTGTTACTGAATACTCATCACTTATTATGAATATACTTATCTACTTTTTGGTTATGTGATTAAAGGAGAATCACCTCCTTCCTACTAACTGGCCATAACGAAGCTAGGTTCAGAAGTAGATTGTCTTTACTCTAGATCTACAGGCAGACGTATCTTCTAGCTTACTAGCCGAAGGGGAGAGGTTTGGCTTGCATCCCTCCCACCTCTACTAGGACAACTTTCTCCATTTATTGCTTGCTACCCCTCACATCATTTAATGAATATGCAGAAACTACGAAGTGATCAACCCATTTACTTACTAGCAGGCTGGAGCAAGGCTGAGCTCGAAAGAATAGATGGAAATAGCTCAGAAAGATAAGTGCCTGCGCTGGGAAGAGTAGGCAAAATCTGCCTGTCTCAGGATTTAGGGATGAGACATTCATAGCTAATCGGTTGTTGGTTCGCAAGGTTACAACGGAGTGAAGGGCATGGCGGGGCAGTTCAGGAGGCAAGTCAAAACACAAGCATGTAACCCCAACGAAAGGTTGTTCATGAGGCACGTCATAAGGGGAAGGCAACTCCATGCTTCCACGTCGGCAAGCTCAAAAGAAGTTCCTTACCAAACCTCATAAGTAGACCAAAAGCCCGGAGGGGATCTCATGGATCCTTCCTTATCAAACTCTGAGGTTTAGGGTTGCGTATCAGGGTCTCTTTGTATCTAAGCTGAAAATGACTCAACTATTTCTGATCTCCTGCTATAAAAGTCAAAGAACATAAAGCTACTATCTATATAACATACCCTTTACACTAGAAATATCCTATAAGTTATCTCAACATCTCCCAAAGAAAGTCTGTATTGTACGTGAAAAAGTAATCTATGAGAGTAAAAGCGAGATTGGCCTATTCACATGACAGTGATATACAGTTTACCTAAGCGCATTTCGCTGAGCCAAGTCCGTTCGAGAGGAAAGAAGGGCCAGGAAGGGAGTTTAGGAAACATCAGATCTTGAATGAGCCCCAGGAAATCAACTGATCTGGAAATTCGAGTGGTCTGGCCTCCTAGGTGCTCGTTGGAAGGGGGAACAAGGTTCTTGATACAACTGTTTGACTGTTATCCCGCCATTCTAGACAGTAGTAGGAATGGGATTGACAGATAGGGAAAACCTCTTTAGGTATAGAACAGGGTAGGCACCTTCTATAAAGTTTCAGTGATAAGCCTTCCGGGGGGGTGAAACTTGAAAGATCGAGTGCATGAACAGGAGATCGACGGGTCGACCGGGTTAATGCCCACTGCTTTAGAGAGTCATTCCAGATTACGATTGAGCTTGGTGCATGGGTGATGACCCCCACTCCCACCACAATAAGGCGGCGTCCCAAAATGATCGATCAAAGCCCTACTATTATAATAAGGTAACAACTCGATTCTATAGAAAAGGGAATGAGAAAGGATAGAAAAGCCCCCTATTATTCTTATTTGTATCTACCTACTCGCTTGTCATAATCCCACCTTAAATGAGAGAAGGTTTTCATATTCTGAATGCTCCCTATATATTGAAGGCCTATTATTATTAATTGATGAACCAATAGAAAGGGGAGATCATTCGTACCTCAATTATCCCCCACCACTAGAGCAAGCCAGTCATCTCGGAACCCCTATATAAATAGTAAGCAAATAATCAGAAATAGGGTTATTAAACAACTAGAATAAAGAGCATTATCAATATAAGTACACGCATTTCTACTCTTTGGAATAATGGAACTCCAGGGAGGGCATCTCGCTACTCTCATAATTCCTGAAATCAGGACACAAGAAATGCAGAATCTGAAAATGAAGTAGAACCAATCACCTCATGATTCCACTCGATCACTCGATCATCACTCGATCAATTCAATCGATTCACTTTGTGCCTCACTTTTGATTGTCGGACCCTAGAAGCATTATTCTGTGCCGTCAACCAACACCCTTGAAATCTTGTCAGGTAGTGTATTCAACCTGGCCATAATTAGATACATGAGCAGAGGTTATGAATAATTGAGCAAATACGGAATGGAAGGCTAAAAGAGTATGCTTATGCAGTAGTTATATATCCTGAATTAACATTAGAGTATTCAGGATAAATTAATAATAATGGTATTACCTTAAGGCATGCAATCAACAGGAGATAACAGTCAAATGAACATGTGGTGAGAGATTTGACCCCATTTGATTCAACCAACTCCAGCAACTCGAAACTGTTTCAACCATATTTATTTTAGTTGATCTTGATTCGAGTAAATTAGGAACAGTTTGCAAATTTCATTGGTATATATTTTATCATTTATAATAGTGGAAGGGTTCGATTGGTTGGAGAGAGGCCTTCCTTTGTAACTGAAAGCTCTATTTTTCTGATGAATTTTAATACAAATAGAGAGTGTTTTCTGATAGCAGAGATTCATCATGGTGTCCCCTTTCAATGTGTTTTTCCCCAATTCACATTCATTTCAATTATGTTCTTCTTCTAAGAATAACTAAGAGTAAATGATCGGAATTCATCCTTGATAGATGCTCCCTTCATATAGTTAATCCAGGTGTCATGTTCTAATGATTGTAGGTCCAAATTTCACCCTTTGTTAGGTGCTCTTTTCATTGTAATCGGCCTTCATGTTATTTCTTCTAAAGTAGCAATTGAGAATTCATCATTATTAGATGCTCTTGTTTGTAATGGGATTTTCTTATTTCTGTCTTGCCATCATCTGAATATTGTTTATTTGTTGAAAAGGTGTGCTTATTTTTCCTCTGTTCCCTCTAGAATACATAGTTGTGTTAATCTTCATAGTATTTCATAATTTGAATCCATTTCCCAATGGTTTATTTGCTGAAAAGGTGTGATTATTTTGTCTTTGTTCCCTCAGGAATACATATTGTGTTAATCTTCATAGTATTTCATAATTCGACTCCATTTCCCAATGGTTTCCTTCTCTTGCTTGTCTTACCAACCCTTTTAAAACAAAACAAAACCTATCTTATATCAGAATCTGACCTTTGTGTGCTTATTGATGAATCCTTTGGGTTATTACCAGTTATTAGACATCTGAGAGAGCCCTCTCCGGTTGTATAGATCAGAATACAGTCTAAAGTTGGTTGAAACAATTACCTTGGGGTTTCTTTGATACAACCCAAAGCAATTTCTGAGTGTTAACATTTTGAGTTATTACCAATCATTAGACATCTGAGAGCAACATACACTTTAGCTCTGGATTCTTCTGCCAGTGGAATCACCTTCAAACTGATTTTCTGATGTGTGGAGTCTCCAGAGCAGAAATACAACCAATATGTGCCTAAGTGTATGTTTCTCTCGGACCTTAGAACCAAACAATGTCGTTCTTTCCTAGGGAAAATTTTCAATTTCCTCCCCGACAACGTCACCAAAATGTTAGCCCTCTGTAATTTGCCTAGGCTGAGGAGACAACTCACAAAGGTAACCTACAAACCAACTTTAAGACTAGAAACTAGCCTTTCCAATCTAGAGAGGGATCTCTCTGAGACTTGATCTCTGATAGATAGATTGTTTTTGAACTGATGGCTAGCTTTAGATGTTTGAAATATTTTTTTCAAGGTTTGTTGGCAAGGAGGTATAGTATCTTTAGGGCTATGGAGTCAACTCCTGAAAAACAAAAGAAAACAATGACTGGTAGGTAGAACTCCCTAGAGGAACAAAGGCTAAATAAGGTGATGAACTTTTAGTTTTGAGTTTTTATTATGTAGGGTGAAAGAAGAACAGAAACACATAACAGAATCAGAGCACCATGACATATGAATTTTGATCTTAGTTAAGAAGAATAAACATGGTTTAAATCATTTAAGTCTGGAGCACCATTTGATGAATTCTAGACATTTAAATATCCAATTTAAACAAAAGAAAAATGAAGATGAATATAAGGACACGAGAAATACATACAAAGATAAGAGAACAATCTTCAGATCACCACCATTAGAATTTTTTTCATAAGGAGTGCATGACTTCTTCATTTGTATTTCTATTAGATTCATAAAATTACATTGCAAATCAAAATGTCTATACTTCTTCCAACTCACCACTCTTTACATGAAAATAATCAACATATATAGAAAACTAATGCCACACTGGGCTGCTAGAGGTCGAACTAATACATCCTAGAACCACAGATCTGGTTGCTTTCAAAGAGAACAACAATTCCTACAAGATTTACTAAAAATAGAAAATTTGATTTTGCCAATCATAACATAACCAAAATATCCTTTACAATCATAGATATTGAGAAAAATTCGACCATGTGGTTGTGATGAGTCATCAGGTCCATCTAGGGGGTACTTCGAGTCATCATGTGCACTGTTGGACAACTCTGTCACCCTTGCGTAGCGAATTCTAGTTATTGATGCGCAAGTGTTGGCTACAACATTTGCGTAGCGGCTTTGCATAGCAAATGACCATTCTGTGGTTGCTCGTACGAATCTAGGTGGCAACAAAGGCTGGGAACCATGCATCTTCGTCAAAACTTGTATGTCTTTCATCACATATCTTCCTTTTTTACCAGGTGAGTTTACAACATTTGCATAGCGAATATTTGTTACACAAGTGTTGTGTATGACTATTTATTAGTTAAGACCGCAGACTGTGCACAACAAATATTTCATATCACCGCCTTGATGAAATGACCTTTCATAAACATCAAAATGTATGTTTTCCACAGCTTTAATGATGTGAACAAAACTTTGACATGGTTCCATACCCAAAAAGACAAAAACAAGGCTTCTTTACTCATATTTATGCAACTTCAGCAAGGAGATTTAGCCTGTCTTTAGCTTCTTTATTCAATTTCACTTGTAGTCTTAAAGCCCCGTTTGCTTTTCTCAATGATAGGTTCTGTCTCTTTAAATTTCCCACCTGCCTCAACAAGGATGCATTCCTCTTCAACTTAGACTGAGCATTAGAAAGGGTTGCACATGCATTTTCTCTAGCTGGTATGCATTCTTTAAAATGTCTCATGGCTCTGTCATCTAATAACCTTCTTTCTTCCCTTAGCTTAATGATTTCATCTTAAGCTTCTCTTAGCTTCTTATTCATCCATCTTATGTTCTTTTCTCCTTCTGTGGGTGAAGTAGGAGATTTTTGACTTGTTGCTTGCTTGCCCTGTATGTCTAGACTACTCTTCTTGGTTGAGGACCTTGTCAAAGGTGATGTGGGTTTGGCTACAATTGTAGCCTTGGGACTTTGCCTAATCTTCCTTCCCTTTGAAATTTCTTGCATAGGACCTTCTTTGCTCTGTGGTGTTTTTTCTTCAAGAGTCTTCTCTGTTAGTTTCCTTTTCAATTCCCTGTTCTCCTGGTAGAATTGGGCTATAATATGTTGGGATTTCTTGAGTTGTTGTTGCATCTCTTTGACATATGAATATTTCTCCCCTGGTTTCGCTTGCTCCTCATCGATCTCTTGGGTTGCCACTTCAAAAAACTCTGTCTAAACTGTGGGTATGGGAAACCTCCTAGTAGAGGAACTAGTGAGTGGTTTTTTGGAAGCCTGTGTCTCCTTGGGTTCATCAGTGAATTGTAGTTTTCTTCTTTTCTTCAAGACTGGCTGATTGGGTGATGGATTCTCAATCTCTTTTCCTTTTCCTCTTTCAATAGCACCTCCTCCTTTCACCCCTTAACTATTAGATGTTGATTTCTCAACAAACAAGGGAGTATCTCCTTTAGGATCCAGGGAAATGTTAGCTGAGGTCAAGAAGAAATCCCAGTTCATGTTTAGCTTTCTAAGCTCTTCAACCACCAACAACTTCACCAAGTAAAAGTAGAACAATCTACTCGTTATGGTCAGCCTTGGCTTACACTCTGTCTACCATTTTTCCCAGGATTCTATATAGGTAAAAGGGTAATTTTAGGGGGATTTTCCCTGTGAAATGCATAAGGAGCCTTATGTGGTATTGATATACCTTGTCAAACCTACCCTCACAAGTAAGGTATTTCTAGATTACCCTCAAAATCTTCTCATAAGGTTCCAAAACATATTCCTTGGGGATGGTGGCACCAATTTTCTGTTTTCTGTATTTAGGTTTGAGAAAATCAATATAAAATGAAGGATCTAAAGGCGTACCTTTAAACCACTTCTCTCTCTATGTAGGGATCTCTGTAGCAACTGATATGGTTTCTCCTGATACTGGAAAAGTGACCCCTGCAATGGTTGTGCTGACACCATTAAAATTCAGATCAAACTGCTTAGTTAGATGCACATTATACCCCTGAACTTTTTCACAGAATCTCATACATCCATCTTGTTCAAAGGACACCTTGTATGCAGGGTCTAAGTTCACCAAAGTCGGCCCTTACGGTTCATATCTGAAAACGTTTCCTCCCTTGTATTTCTTCTTTCCCTGTGAAGTCATGATTACGCGATGTCTTCCTTGCAAAAGTAATTGCTCAAAGTAGAAAAACCTTCACACTCAGTATGCAAGCTTGCGCAACAAACTACGATGGCTAGGGTTTGGCTCAAATGAAGCAAAACTGGTTATATGAAAGGCTGATTCCTACAGAGGATAAACTTGCAATGGGCTCCAAGTAAGGCTCTTGGACAGTGATTGAAATGAATGGAGAGTGCACAACAAAAAATAGAGTACAATTTTGCGTAGCAAAAGGCAACACATTGGGTTTGCGTCGCCAATGACAACACACAACATTTGCGTAGAGAATGGAGTTTGTGTAGCAGAGATATTTGGAGCTTGTTGGAGAGGCTATGGACTATGCACAGGTCATGAAGGTGATGCAGAAAGAGAAAAAGGTGGCCAATGTACATTCTTGAATGGATAAGGAGTGAAATTTGAAATGGGAAGCACTTATCCAAGGTGACAAGACGTTTCAAGGCAAGTTAAGGAATTTGCGTAGTGGGTACACTTTTGAAGCTTGCAACGGTACAAATGACATGGAGTGTCATGATTTTCCCTTATCTGACCTCATGAAAGGTGATGATGAACCATAATACCTTTTGACATGACATTCACCCTGACCTATGACTCGACCTTAACACATAATTTCGCACTTTTTTAATATGATTCAAGACTTAGGAAAAAGTAGACCATTACAAATTGGACATGATGGACTTTCACACTCTTGACTCTTTGATTTTTATGATGGTGTTTTATGAAAGAGACAATACACCCTTAACCCAACTTATGGCTTAAGTCTCTATTGACATGCATATTACCTTTATTTGATCAATGAATTTTATGAAAAACACACTTTCTATGACTCATTTAGGAATGCCCTGGTCTTCCCAAGACTAGGGCATGACTCTGAAAACTTTGGACAAACCTCTAAATATATCTATGAAAATCATGGTGCTAACACATGGCTTGTCAATTGTCATCATCAACCTATAAACATGTTGAGCACTAAAAAAATGAATAAGATAGGTCAATCTTACCTCTTTGCACAAATTCATTAATCTATGTTTTGTATGATTGATATTCTTAAAATTCGTGACCCATGTTACAACTCATTCATAAAATAGGAGATGTGATTAGGATGAATATAAATTATGGAACAATACCTTGAAGAGTGAAAGCTATTATCAATGTATGTGAAAGGAAGCTATCACTCCACCAATGAATGATATGATATTGTGAGAATTTGAGATCCACTTGTGTAGGACACCCACATCTATCCCACATCCATATTGTCAAAATAATTCCGCACAAACTAAATTTAATGTGCCAAGCCAAAGGGAAATTATATAATGAACACTTAATATCACATTAATGGTAAACCTTTCCATAACAACTTTTAAAAAAGGATTAAAGCACTTGTAACTTGTACGACCTTGTCTATGGTTACCATTTGTCAAATATTATTTATATTATTTATGTCATTTCCTTTGTCTCATTCACATTTGCTAAATACTCAAATAATTTGAATATTATAATTTGGTGATTTGTGAACTTTTAAATAATTTCATTTGAGACTAATAAATTTACATGATTGAGAAATATTATAAGGTGAAACTTGAAACTTTATGCACATCAATTTTGTATCTTTCATTAAATCATCAAAATTTTACCATTAAGAAAAATGTATAGGAAAAAATCCAACGGAATGAAGGAATTATAACCTTTGGATAGGATTACAATCCAAAATTACAGAAAATATTTACCCATTGAGTTTTATAAGAATTGTGGTATATTATAGTTTTCTACAATTTGTCTTTCTATTTTCCTTTGATATGTATCTCACTTCTCTAGAATTTCTTAGATGTGGAAGATAAATTCTATTAGTGAGTAGGGTCAAAACGAGGGAAGAATGGAGGTTGATTACTATGAGGAGTTAGTACATTATATTGAAGACCTATATGAGGGTCTCCATATTTTTGCATCCTCGAGTCTAAAGGTTGCTATGTCTAGGGAATATTTCAATTTCTTGGATCATGAGGGGAATTCCATAAAAACATCAAATCCAAAAGAAGACAATGCAAGGGAGGTCTTGGTGGGCCCATATTTCAATAGGAAGGGTTTGTCAGAGATATTAACTCAAAGTATGAGGGGTAGGGTGCTAGAGAATGGATTAATGACTAGATCAAAGGGTAAGACCTCAAAGGAGAGATGCAATGAMGYTRGGTTTAATGCAGTYAGGKTTCCMGATCAAATAKTGAGGGATAAGAGGAATAAYTTGGAAAAGGTAGAACATAAGGACATMTATGTCAATTGTGAGAAGCAAGGTCTAGGAGGCCTTGTTGGATTCAAACATGCAAGGTGATTCAAGGAAGGTGGAGGTTCCACTACTAGGGCAGAGTAGTCAAAATGAATGGGTTTCTAATACATATTTGTGAGCAAGTGATTCATAGGTTGGAAACTAGACCTTGAAGAGATATGTGGGAAGTGAAAGAAGCAACATGAAAGTAAATAAGTTGAGGTTTCATTCATTAAGAAGAGGCAATTTGTATCAAATGAAGAAAGTAGGTCATAAGGATGGTTATGGGGGGATATTTGTTCCTTGATTAAATTGTAGAGTTTCAAGGCCTTGCTTTGATTGGTCGCATCCATGGAAGGCAATTTGTGAAAGATTTTTTTTTATCATGGCTACAAGTGTATTGGGTTCCAATTGATCCAGAATCGGATCCAGGAGCCTGATAGGGCTAAAAAAGGCTCAAAAATGAAAGTTCTCGTAATCGGCTTAAACCAATTCCATTGCGATCGTCTCGTCGTGCTGATTTTGGCCAGATATTTACTTTCTCAAAAGGACGTTGTATGTGAAATTTATCGCACTCTGACCGCTTTCCCAAACAACTAAAAAGTCAACAGTCAAACTAGCAAAAAGTCAATGTTGACGTCAACATGACATCAACACAGTGACATGTGGCAGCATGATGACTGGACCAATAACATGTTGACACGTGGCATCGATGGACAACAAATGGTGGGGTGCCACGTGGCATCGGTGGACAACAAATGATGGGGTGCCACGTGGCACCCATTGGTTGGACATTAGGTCCATTTTCAAAAGTTATTATGGAGTAGCAAGATTAGAACCCGCGACCTCCCCCAATGAGCATAATGATTTTACGCCTAATTTCCAATGCGCCATAATGGTTCTTATGTAAAGTAAGCCACTTTATTATAAACAAAGTGTATCCATTATGTGTTGGGGCGGAAAGGGGCTGGGGCTAAGCCCCAGCCCATGGTTTTGTTTGGGCGCTATGATCATTACTCTGTGGGGCGCGGGCACCATACACCTTCCACCATATACACGTTGTTATACCTCCCAGGCTCTGGTCCGGTTGCTACGCCATAGGACTGGTGCATTATATTTGGCACCCAGATATGCTTTTAGCCCCTGGTTTCGGGGATTTTCCCTTTTATGCACCATACGACCGGGTATTTCGGAGGAGAGGCCAACGCACAACCCCTATGGGGATGACGCTTGGCCATATTGTTATTGCATATGACCGAGTATTGGGGGCGCACGCCCAACAAAAGGATCTTATGCCAATATTAAACATAAAGTGGGGTTTTACCATATTATTATGGATTTTTTTATTAATTTTAAGCCTATTAATGGAGATTTTGCCAATTTTTGGGAGATATTGGGCTCTTTTATAGCCCAGATTTTGGGAGGAAGTTGGGGAAGGATAACCAACTTCACATATATAAAAACAAGGCCTATTTGTGGCCATGGGGGATAGTCAGAGCAGAGTTATGATGAAGCAAAGAAAATCCAAAGCTATTTTTATGCAGGGAAGCTGTTGAGGAGCATACGCTTGCGGGTCATTTCTGGGAGCTCTGGTCATCTGTTTTGTGTGTTGTTTCTTTTGTTGGGTTCTAAAGATCTGGGAGAACATGACCAGATCAATCTTATATCCTTATGGCACTGTTGCGATGTACTTATTGAGCTTTGAACAGAAATAAAGAAGCCTTCCCCACTGAGACAACGACCCGGAGACGTAGGCAATTTTGTGCCGAACTCCATTATCACTTCTCTTGTTATGGTTTGTTGTTCTTATTGCTTCATTTCAGTTTTGTATATGTGTTCATGGCTGTGATATAATTCTCTTCTCTTCATCCTCTTTCATTAGCTTCCTGAATGGTTGATACACACATGCTTAATAACTCAACCACATTCATTAAAATATATTTTTCGTATCATTCCACTACTAGGGGAGAGTAGTCAAAATGAATGGGTTTCTAATACAAGTTTGTGAGCAAGTGATTCAAAGGTTGGAAACTAGACCTTGAAGAGCTATGTGGGAAGTGAAAGAAGCAACATGAAAGTAAAGAAGTTGAGGTTTCATTCATTAACAAGAGGCAATTTGTATCAAATGAAGGAAGTAGGTCGTAAGGATGGTGATGGGGGGATATTTGTTCCTTGATTAAATTGCAGAGTTTCAAGGCCTTGCTTTGATTGGTCGCATCCATGGAAAGCAATTTGTGAAAGATTTTTTTTTTATCATGGCTACAAATGTATTGGGTTCCTATAGTGGGATATATGTTGTAGTTTCATGTGATTCCCCATGGTTGGTTCACGTTTATTCTAAATTCCAAGGAGGATTTTAAGAAATTGTTGGAGAAACATTAGTTTTTGGGTTTGACAATCCTATCACTAGGGAAATGGCACCCATGTTTTGATCCCTAAGAAGAACCCATTATCAAATTACTAGTGTGGGTTAAGATTCTTGGGATTTCTTTAGAATTTTGAATGAATAAGTTTCTAAGTCAACTAGGTGAATTTTTTGGGATAATGTTAGATATTGATAGGTCATACAAGACAAGTTCAATGAGGACAATAGCAAAAATTTTGCTTGAGATAGATATGATGGAAGGTCTTACAAAAAATATTGAAAATGTCATAAGGAATTTTGTTCATAGGAAAATCTTGGATTACATCTGAATTTCATTCAAGTGTGTGAGGTGCCATACTTATGGGCATGCATCTATTGATTGTAGTTTACCCTTCACCAAGATGGTTTGGAGGAAGAAAGTCAATCCTTCAAAATCTAATAAGAAACTTGGTGAGCAAAGTCTATTGGAGAAGAGGTTGGAAGTGGTAAAAATCTTGGACAAGGAGTTTAGTAATGGGGTAGTTGAATAGTCTTGCATGCAAAAGACATGAAGTAGTTTGGGAGGATGAACCAACGAAATGGTAGATCAATATAGAAATTGTGATTCCAACAAAAGTAGGAGAGAAATCTCTGAAGTTTATAACTCAAATAGAATTTATTCCTAGTAAGTTGTCATCATCTAAATCAATCTCCTCTAGTTCAAGAATAAAAGGTTTTGATTTTAGTGATTAGGAATCTTGTAGATCCCCATTTGAATTGGTAGTTGGTTTAAATTTGGGAAGAAGGGTCTTGGGGTAAGAGGAATAAGAAGGGGTCTAAAGGAGAGAATCCTTATGGTAAACAAAATATGAAGGGTTAGGGATGATCTAGGTAGTGAGTGTTCTTCTCAAAATTTGAGTAAATAATTTATATAAGGGTTGCAATCCATTCCTATGTATGACCTTAGGTCAAGAAAGCATGGTAAAGGGGTAAATGAGGATAGCATAGAAGGAGAGATAATTTTGGCTCTAGTCAAGGAATCTATTCATAATCATCTAGGGAGAAAATATCTTATTCAACATGCCCAAGAGAAATACCTTAGGGAGATTCAGTAGGAAGAGGCCTTTGAAAGGGGTCATAGGGAAAGATAAACAATCTCAAAGGTTCCTCAATGATAGTGTTATCTCTCAATGAAAGGGGGTTGGGAAACCCCTCAAAAATATTATCCCTTGCCAAGTTGGTAGAAGTAAAAAATCAAAATGTTATTCTTTTAGAAGATATGATGAGATATGGAAAGACGTTAGTGGAGGGCCTAGGAAAAGTTCTGAAAGGGTGGGAGTTTTTAACATTCGATGCAAATGGGTTATCCGGGGGGTGCAAATTACTAGGTGGAAGAATAAATTTCTTCTATTGAACTCTTATTTTATTCCAACTAGTTTTTATACATAGTGTCAACTCCAAGTGATAGGTTTCATCATTACAATCATTAATTGTTATGGGCCATATGAAGAAAAGAAGACATTCTTGAATGAAACGTTTTCTTAGGATGTTTTAAGGAAAGAAAATTTGATTATAGGAGGAGATTTTAACTTCACACTAAGTTACTCAAATATATAGGGGGATAATGCAAGACACGATAGGCTAGTTGAGTATTTCAAAGTTAAGTTAGAGAAAAAGGGTTAGGTGGATGTAGAGCCCATAAATAAGATGCCCACATGAATGAATCATAGAGTCGGAGGAGATCCAATGTTTAATAGGTTGGAGATATTTTTTTACCTCGGAGAACCTATAAATGGAGGCGGAATTTTTTTGTATCTGGGTAAATGTAGGAGGAGGGTTTGATCATCTTCCCATCCTTCACCAAATTGACAAAAGGGATTCCAAATCTACAACATATTTCAAGTTCAACTTGGATTGGGTCAATCAGGAAGACTACATCAAAGTGGTTAATGAGGCATGCAAGCTAATTGTTTATCCATCTTCTAGGGATACAACAAGTTTAAGTTTATTAAATCTCTCAAGAAGGATAAAAAAGTTGTGACAGACTAGGTTCTTAGAAATTCAAAGATTCAAATTAGGAATTAAAAGAGATGGAACAAGGTAGTGTTTTCTTTTATGCATAGAATTTGGAGGGGGTTTTCTTTAAGGAATAATGTGATAAGATGAGAGGTTTATAAATTTCAAAAAAAAGTTGTGAGTGAGAAGGGAAGTAGAGTAGAGGATTAAAAGTAGAACCATATGGGTGGGAAAAGGTGATGAAATCACCACCTTATTCCATAACTATGCTAATCTAGGGAAGAGGATAAACACAATTTGTTAGATGAAAAAAGAGGATGGAAACAAGAAAATAAAATTTCAAGAAATATAAAGCCTAGGAGTTTCATGTTTTCAGTCTACTTATTGAAATATTAACATAATTAATATTATAGAGATAGTAAAGATTTCCTCATTCTTCCCAATATTTATAAATGAGGAAGGAAACCAKATGTTAAAGAAAGAAGTTTCCAAAGAAGAGCTAAARRCAGTTCTTTCCTCTTTCAAGAGAGATAAGAGTCTAAGAYTGGATGAGATGCCAATTGAATTTTACCTTGGATTTTATGACTTGTTAGAGGAAGGTTTGTTAAGGGTGATTGAGGAAGCATAATGTTCAAGGAAAATTATTGGGTATTTTAATGCTACTTTTTTGGATTTAATACCAAGAAAGCATAACCTCGAAATATTTGAGGAATTTAGACCAATATGAGTATGTAATTGCATATATAAGACATTGGCAAAAATTCTAGCAGTCAAAATCAAGAAAATCTTCCCTATGGGAATTTCAAGGGAGCGGTTTGGTTTTTTGGAAGGGAGGCAAATCCATGAAATTATAAAGGCATCTCAAGAAGGTTTACATTCTATGAAGAGAAAAAAAGAAATGAAGTAATGGTTATGGAATTATATCTATTGAAAGGTCATGATAGGCCCAACTAGCTATACCTAAGAATGATTCTCTTTCATATTGGCTCCAGCTAGTGTGTTGTGAATTAGATAATGGGGTCTATTACATCAGTAAATTTTCTAATTAATGGGTTGGCTTCGATTTTCTTTATTCCTTCCAAAGGCATAAGGAAATGGTTCCCCCTCACCTCTATTGTTTCTCATAATAATTGAAGGGACTGGAATATCAATTCTGAAAGCAAAGCGAGTAGGAGCTATAGTTGGAGTAAAAGTAGGAAGAGACATGTCACTGACTCATCAACTATTTGTGGATGAAATTGTTCTTTGTTTTAATGGCTCTATGATGGAAGTAATAAAATTCAAAAACCTTATGGATATGTATAAGAAACAACAAGCATGGAGGTAAACACGATGAAATATGTTATATCTTTTATATGTGTAAATGATGAGATAAAAGGACAGTTTCCACATATGTTTCCTCTTAGAAGTATTACTTTTGATGAGGGATTCAAATATCTATGATATCCTCTAAAACCTAATGGGTATGTGAAGAAGACCTAGGAATGGCTAGTGAGAATAATTGAGGCTATAATCAATTGGAGTGCAATAGGTGGTTGTCAAGAGGAAAACGATTGACTTTGATCAAATAT
>SNQJ01S0029744.1:95203-141954 GCA_010110895.2 Picea sitchensis
GATCCATGGGTGGGGTGTAAAATTGAGGATAGACTATTAGAGATGCATGTTCAGTTATTGCATGATATAGCCTATTTTCACTTTAAATGAAGTAGTAGATCAAGAATCAATCAATATCTAGCATTAGGGTTGGAAGTCAACAAATTTTTTAGGTCTGGAAGGGGAGGATGTGGATATTTGGAAATCATGTGTGGAGAAACTCCAAAGGAATCATGCTAGAATCTCTGAAGATCAAGATGTAGTGATTTGGTCAAAAATCTAACTCTAAGTTTTTCTTCAACTAGAATGGGATATTAAGCTAACTTTTCTTATTTACCCGAAAACTTACATATGGTGGTGGAAAATTATGTGGAATATTAAGGCTAAAAAAAAACTAATCTATTTATGTGGTTGGCATGTTATAAAATAAAGTATTAATCTATAAAAATGTAACGTTCCCAAGCATTTTTTCTTGGAACATTTTAAGATTTGTGTTTTCTGGTTGTGGTAATTTATCAAACAGTTTGTGGTATTTGCTTTCTCAGTTGCACTAAGATAGTTTTATAGAGTTTTGCATCACATTAATGATAGAGTTATAGAAAATGACATATACACAATAGTATGCAATAGAAGTAACGCAAGAAATAGCCACAAATACCTCAAATCTGTATTTTATTTAAGTGTATAGATGACCTCAATACAATAGATGGATAGATCTAGAATAAATATACAAGAATAATGTGAAGTGGATGAAAATAGCTCAAGCTTCAACAACAAAGAGAGATCTAGACTTCATTGAGCCTCCAAATGTTGGATACAAGAGATCTAATGAAGTGGAAATATTTCCTCCCTTCAAACTGGTGAACAACTAAGGAGAGTTGCACCCTCCCTGGCTGGTGCACACCCTAGAGGCTTGGATATGATGTTTTGGCCTCCCAACTTCTCAAGAATGATTGAAACCTTGTAGATCTGAAGTAGATGAAATCATGAGAAGAGATACTTAATATTTAGGAAAATATATGAATGAGATCTGATGAAGTGGAAATATTTCCTTCCTTCAAACTTGTGAATAACCGAGGAGAGTGGTGCCTTCCCTGGTTGGTGCACACCCTAGATGCTTGGATATGGTGTTTTGACCTCCCAAATTCTCAGGAATGACTGCAACCCTGTAGATCCAAAGTATATGAACTCATGAGAAGATATCCTTTGTATTTAGGAACATATTTGAACTTTCCCACTCAATATCTCCAAGGGTAAATGCACCCTCCCTCAAGAAATTCACATAACTAGAAGAATGGTTGAATATGGCATGAAAACCCTCAACACAATGATGATAAAAGGTGCCCTAGTGGTAGAAAATACTTTTGAAGTGAGATCTCCTCCAAATTCAAGATCCACAAGCCCCCACGAACTCCTCTCTCATGCAAAATGCGCCCTTGTTCTACAAAGAAACCCCAAAGTTGTGCCTTGCTTCCTCAACTTGATTCTAAAATTGATTTGAACTGAAGTAGAATGGTGAGGGTGGAATCTTTCACCACCTTGACCAATCTTGGATCAATAACAGAGGAAAATTTCACCTCCTTGCTGATCTCTAGGGTTTTTTTCACTCAAAACCCTCAAAACGTTCAGGTTGTCAGAGCTCAAAGATACAAGTGAAAACGATCCATAACATAATGAGAGAATAGAATCACCTATATCTCTTTTATACCCCTTTTTACCTTTCCCCTCCAAGTGACTTTTAATTCACTTTTAATGTTTCTTCATAAAATCACTTTATTAATTTAATTAACCTTTTTCCCCTAAAAAGTGATTAATTTTCCCTTATGTCTTCTCCAGCCACTGAAAGTCACTTTTCATCATCTTATCCTTTAGATATTTTCCTCCCGATTCCAATGAGCTATTACACTAAGGTTTTTATTCAAATATTATGACCAAAATGGCATCATTAGTGAATTTAATTAAAATATGCTCAATAATAACCCTGTTGATATTTTACTTATACAATTAGCAGTTACGGTTCTTCTATATTATTACAATCATTTAGCACATTAGTTGCATAAATAAGATTACTGAAAGATAGGAAATCACATAAGCAATAGAGACACATAGATTATCCTGGGAAACCCTCATGGGGAAGAAAACCAAGAAAAAACTTCCTCAATATAGATAGGCCAAAAACAAAGTAGAAGATCCTCCTCTACTCCTTCACTAGGAAAGAGTAGTGCACTACTTAACCAAGAGATACCAAGACATAGACCAAGAACCCTCCTTGATGTCACACCTAAATGCAGTAGGTTCTCCTCCAAGATTTGTGCACTGCAGATCTAGTTGGTGTGTGTGTCCAAATGAGGCATTGGCCTCCCTTATAAATAGTGGTATGGCCAGCGTAAAATTAGGTCTGGGCCGACCTGTCACTTTACCCTCTTAATTTACATTTAATTTTCAAGGAACAATAGGGCCGACTTTTACAAAGGCACAATAGGGTCTAATTAACAAATATAATATAACAATATTATTCAACACTCATTATTAGGTAGAATATTCTTCGAAGTTACAATATTTCAACACTCCCCTTTAATAAGAAGGGTATTCTACTGACAACATCAATAATAATTGACTAGAATCAATGCAACATCAAGGGGAGGAGGCATCCTCATCAACATCTGGAACATTATCTATCATATATATAAATCATCGAAAGTTTTTCTCATCATCAACATCAGTAGAAACTGAGCAATGTCGTCATCTACAACAAAGAGTTGGAGTAACATCATCATCAACAACAACATGAAGCTGAAACATCAACATAAAAAACATGAAGCTGGAACAACAACATCAATGGCAACAGAATGAGACAGTATCATCGACAACAACAACAATAACAACAAAAACAATGGGCACTCCGACAGACCATCCATCTGGACATTACGGGATCTGTCAAGGGATAATAAAATCCCCTAGGATATAAATTCTAATGAGATTCCACACTACTGACCACAACAAGTATATACATGCATAGGCACTCCGACAGACTATCCATCAGGACCTTACGGGATCTATCCAAGGATGATCAATCCGCTAGGATATAAATCCTAATGAGCTACCTTGTTGGTGGTCAGGATACCATAGTATCATCAGCGTCACTCCCCCTTTCAATGGAAGTCCTTGCGGACTACACCAAGCTTGTTTTGGAAGTACTCAAACTTCAAATGAGACAGAGGCTTAGTCAACACATCTTCTACCTACTCATCTGTGCCAACATACTAGAGCTTCACAGCTCCCTTCTATACCATATCACGAATGTAGTGGTATCGGATCTCAACGTGCTTCGCCTTATCGTGGAAAACTGGTTTCTCTGTCATCTTTATGCAACTTTGGTTATCACAAAATATCATGGTAGAATCCATCTCTAGGTCAAATAGACATGTCAACAACTTCTGAAGCCATATGGATTCACAACTAGAGGAGCATGCTGCAATGTACTCCACTTATGTCGTACTGAGAGCAATACTAGATTGCTTCTTTCTTTTCCACGAAGTCATGGATGAACCTAAACTGAAACAACATCCTGAATTTTTTTTTCTATCTGAAGCACTTCCAGCCCAATCTGAATCAGTATAGTCAGACAATCTAAAGTTGCAATCTCTGGTATAACAGAGGTCATAGTCCAACATACCCTTAAGGTATCTCATCACATGCTTTGGAGCTACAAGGTGAACACGTTTGGGCTCCACCAGATACTAACTCAAGGTGTTCACAATAAAGCATATATCTAGTCTGGTCAACTATTTCTGATGAATTATCAGCCAATAACTTCAGATCCATCTCCATAGGAGTGGACATGGATTTACAGTCCATCATGTCGAATCTCTTCAGAATTTCCACAACATACTTTCCTTGATTAAGAAAAATCTCTTCTGGACTCTGCCATACTTCAAGACCTAAGAAATAGTGCATCGGGCCTAGGTCCTTCATTTCAAATTCAGTTGCAAGCTTCTTCTTACAATCTGTGATGAGCTTTTCTTCATCTGTCAAGAATAAGTCATCCTCTAGAAGTTGCCTTAGAAGGTAGAATTAGTATAAATAAGAGTAGGAGGCATTGGATATTTTATCTTGGAGATTATTGTAATAAAGATTTTCTCTGCTAGAGGTTTCCCCCTCAAAGAGGAAAGTGAACATTGCTATCATAATAAAGTTTCTCTTCCTGGTTATTATTCTGGAATTCTTCTAATATTTTTCTGGATATATCATTATTATTTTGTCATAACCTGCTAGATATTTTATGTTCTGCATAATATATTGTATCAGGAATATTGCAGAAGGTAAAACCATTGAGTTTTCACCTCACCAAGTTGTAATCAAGGATTTAAAAGATCCTATGCATGTCCTCACAATTGGAATTGTTGATGATATTACCAAGTTGTATAAGTTTGATAACTTTGGGTCATCATCATTTCCATCCATTTTTGTTGCTCATAACAATGACTTGAGAAAACTTTGGCATGAGCGGTTTGGTCATCTAAAGTATCGCTTATTATAGAAACTATGTGATCAACACATGGTGATTGGTCTTTCTATTGTTTCTTGCAAAGATGGTGTTTGTGTCAGCTGTGTTCTTGGAAAAAATCATCGGGACAATTTTGCCAAACATGTCTCTTAGCACACCTTGACCCCTTTGCAGTTTCTTCACAGTGATTTGTGTGGTCCACTTTATTCTCCTTCTTTATCGGGGTGCAAGTATTTCTTAACTATCATTGATGACTTCTCCAAACATGCTTGATTTTACTTCTTAAAAGTTAGGAGTGAAGTTTTTGACAAGTTTTTGGATTATAAGGTCCTTGTAGAAAAACAATCTCGACATCAACTTCAAAGGTTGAGAATAGATAATGGAGGCAAATACGTGAACGATAAATTTACAAGTTATTGCACTGCACATGCCATTCAAATGAAACATATTGTTCCAGATACACCACAACAAAATGGTGTTGTCGAGAGAAAGAATCACACATTAAAATAAATGGCTAATTGTATGATCCAATCTAAGGGATGAAGTCTTCATTATTGGGCGAAAGCCATCAATTGTGAAAATCACATAGTAAATTTCACTCCCACAAAGGCTCTAAAAAATATAACACTGGAAGAAGCATGGAATACAATTAAGCTAGATGCTAACCACGTATGTGTATTTGGTAGTGTAGCATGGGCTCACATTCTTGATGAGAAAAGGAAAGCTTTATAGCCTAAAAGTGAGAAGTGTATTTTTGTTGGATATTCTGAAGATGTCAAAGGTTATATACTTCTTCAACCTCATTCTAATGAAGTTGTTTTTTTTCCTCATAAAAAAAGCGTAAATTTTATTTCAAGAAGAAAGAAAAATTACATTCTGAATAATACATGTAGTCATGTATTTTGTCTGCTAGTCTTTGTTGGAATATTGAGAGGGGGGTGGGGGGGGGTGAATCAATATCACCCTTTTTAACAATTAGCAGTTACTTTTTATATTTTATTGATTACCACAATGAATAAAAAATGAATTGTATGCAAAATCAATTATATAAATATATTTAACATCAATTACAAGGTTTATAAAGAATAGTGAAGGAAACCAATCCTCTTTAGAGAACCAACTCTAGGAGACACCAATCCCCTTCTTTAGGGCACCAACCCTAGGAAGCACCAACTCCCTCGTCTTTAGGGCACCAACCCTAGGAAGAACCAACTCCCTTATATTTAGGGCACCAACCCTAGGAAGCACCAACTCCCTCGTCTTTAGGTCACCAACCCTAGGAAGAACCAACTCCCTTATATTTAGGGCACCAACCCTAGGAAGCACCAACTCCCTTATATTTATGGCACCAACCCTAGGAAGCACCAACTCGCTTATATTTAGGGCACCAACTCTAGGAAGCACCAACTCCCTTATCTTTTACAATTTTCTTAGTAAGGATATGAATCCTTCCATGCTCCACCCTTCCACCCTCATTGCATAAGAACCAATAGTTATTCTTCTTGGACTCTGCTTTTGTTTTGATCTTCTTATCTGGACTGCAAAGGCACATTCTTCTCACTACTCTTTCTCGTTTATATACTCTTCCAACTGGTGTGAGCTATGAAACATTGTATCCCTTTGTTTGGACCATCGCACCTCTTCATTTTAACATTAACAATAATCACTTTTATTATTCAAGCATTTATTGTTAATTATTTTAATTTAGTGAGGGTGCTCTTCATAAATCGATCACAGGTATGGATCGATTTCTTTTTAACTCGATTCCATGTTCCTACAAATATTTGTTGAAACTAAGTTCTACAGAGGTGCTTCCCTCAACCCATTTATATGTGACCATAGGCGCAAAACCACGGTCTTATTAATTTAAGTATTGCCTTCTTCTTTCACCCTTTTCCTTTTGGCCACCATATGTTCAGTGTTGGGACTGTGGTCATTAGTACTTCGTCCTTCGGGACTTCAAGACTTTGCAACCTTTCAAATCTCTCGAATCAGATTTCACCGAAACAGATCGGACAATTAATATTCAATCCTCTGTTTAGATGTACGATACATGCTTATCATAGGCCTTTCAAGTAAATCGTCGGTCGGGACTTGATCAACAATTGAATGGACGGTTCTTGTTCATTTTGGAACTTCGGGTATTCATCCTTCATGACTTCTAGCTTCTTTAAAAATATCTCGAATAACAAACGTGTGTCCATAATTTTCAACAGTTGAGAATGCTCCCGAAGTGTTTCTTTAGATAAGACGAATCATGTCCACTTCAAAACTTTGAGACTTAGTTCATTTGTTGGTGGTGAAAACTCCCGAAGTAAAAACTCTTGGAGTGACGTAACTTACTGACGTCACTTATTGACGTGGCACTTCCTGAGTGGCTGCCACGTGTCACCTAAATTCATGTCTTACGTATGCTTAAAGTACCTATGGTACCTTGACACTTGTCAACGGTTGATTATGCCACATGTCCTTGTTGATGTCACTGTTGATGACATGGGCTCTCAATGTGACACATATTCTTCTCCTTGATCTAACGGTCTTCCTATATCCCAAAATTTATCTCAGATCGACGACTAAGAGTGACTTCAGAAATTCGACCTTTGGGACTTCGGGTAATTCAATTTCTTCACTTCCTAGTTCTTCTGAAGTAAAATTCCCCGAAGTTTAACGTCCTCACAAATTTTAACCTGAAATAAATGTTGTTTGTTGATCATGATCTTCGATCGACGGCTCGATCTGTCTGTGATGCTGCTTTTCCTTGGTTTAAATCCAATGGCTCTTCTTCTTTGCTTATCCTATCCTTCCACTTTAAAGTGATCCAACGGCTATCGAGAATTCGGGTATTCGATATTTCATCCCTTTTGCCTTGCTTATACTATCCTTCCACTCAACTTGATCCATCAATCAAGAATGGTCCTAGAGTAGATCAACGATCAAGGATGACTGTGGGGTCCCAACTAGCATGACGTTTAAAACTATCGTCAAGCTCCACAATGGAAAACTGCTCGTTGGTAGTGGAACTGATGCCAACTGTAGATCTATTTGGCGGGTGTTGATCGACGGTTTAGACTAATTGCGGAATTGGAATTAGCGCGTTGTCTAATTCTCCCTTCATGCTCTGCAATCAATCCCTTCCTTTGATCTACGCTTGCATATCTGACGGTCATGACTTAATCTAATCGTTTGGTGGATCAACCATAGTCGTCGATCTTTGAATATATAGGATCTGATGGTCTAGACTTATTGCGGGATTGGGAATAACACACTTTTTAATTCTCCTTTTTCTCTCCACAATCCATCCCTACCCTGTCATTGATCTGGAACTTGCGAATTCAACGGTCCTGACTTGATCCGATCATGTTTCTAAAATGTGCTTTCCCTTCTGAGTTTCATCGCGTCACCTCTTCTGAGATTTGATCTTCATTTGCTAACCCTCCTGAGATTTAATCTTCGCATACCATCCTAATGTTTGACATCAATGACAACAATTTAACGACACTATGTCCAACAATATCCCCCTTTGTCATTGATGTCAACACTCCCCCTGTGATGATGTTTCTCTCCTATGAGGTTACTCTCCCCCTTCAACATCAATGGCAAAGGATTTATCCTCCTATGATTTGTCTATCTATATGTTGTTGATCAATATCTGAACTCTGGTAACTCCCCCTTGCAATCATACTTTTCCTATCATAACTGAATGACTCCCCCTCTCAATCTTCTCTCTCTGCTTCTAACTTCTCTTCCCCTTTGTTTCTGAAGGGGCAGTTCTTTTTGACAATATCTCTAACCAGATGTATCTGTCTTTATCCAAGATGCTTCTTTATTGTACACTACTTCTTAAAGTCATCCAAAAGACTTTATATTTTTCTTGTCACATGACTTATCTTGCTGATAGAATGTATTCTATTCAACTAGAATTGATAGAGTTGTCCAACCAACTCAGGCACACATCAACCAACCAATATATCTTTCAAATTTTCTCTGTCACAACCATTTTCTCTGAAATTTTGATTTCCAGTCTTTTCATTTTCAGATTTGTGCTCAATCTATCTACATCATCACCTCACTGCTGCAGAATTTTCCATTCATTCCATTTCTTGCTCACATAGTAACTTCCATTTAGGGTTTTGTCCACTTGTAACCATTCTGAGACCAATGCATAACCTGCATTGTTCCTGGGAAAATAAAGACCTGCAATAAACTATGTCATATCCTGCACGGAGTTATATCATTAAACCATGATGATTTTGATGATCCTATTCATTTTTATGTGCTTCAATGCTCATAGGAGCATCAACAGAAATGGATTTTAGCTCTTCCCTAAATTATCCTTCCCTTCTTTGTTTTTAATTTTTCTTTGAGAAGGAGTTTCAATGTACCATTAAAATAGATTTGAAAAATTTATGAGATAATAATCACTCAATTCTTCTTGTTGTTCTATTGTTGGAGATTCATCATCAACGTCACTATTATGTGCACTAGAAGCTTCTTTATCCTTGTCTTGAGATATTCCTCTATTAATTTCCATTTGTTGGGTAATGGATAATCTTCTTGTATGACATTATCAAGTTTTGGAGTTGTGTCAAATTTTTCTTTAGGAGTTTTCATATCTTGATTTTGGTCTACTTTGTATGCATAGCTTTGATTATTATATTCCTTATTAGAATTTTTACCCACCAATCTCCTATTATTAACTTCATCAATTTCAGGAGCAATTTTTACCCACAAAAACAGTAAGAGCCTTCCAAGGAATGTCAATTTTGAAGTTCATGTCCTCGGACATCATGACCCATCATGTTTACAAATGGTTTGTGATAAATTTCAAAATGTGTACCTTCCCTTACTTCCTCTATTTGCCACTGCCCAAAATCCAACAGTAAACTTTCTTTAGAGAGCACATTGGTTGCTATGTTTCGTTCTGTGTAAACATGTCGCACATAATAACTTTCATAAGAGGCCAGTATAATAAACACTTATTCAAGAATAGGAAGGAGCCTGATATTGTGCAATTTCTATGTTTTTTTTATCCAATTTATAACCACCATAGAATCCCCAAAAATCTAGAGGGAGCTTATCCCTTTTTCCCTAGCGAAGGTCAATAAGAGTTTTAGTGACATCAGATATGCATAGTTGTTTGTCCTAGGTCCCAAACCCATTTTAAGGTTGAAGGAGTGTGTGTTGGATAAATGGAGGACATCCCCTCCTCCACTGTTTTGGGCATCATTTTGGGAGACCCTGTTGAAATAGGCCCATATTCTAGAGAAGTCCACCAATTCTTCCACAACAACTCGAACCGGTATGTGGTCATTCCCTTGAGGGAAATGAGAGAGAATTCTTAGGCCCTGAGAAATAACGATTTCTAGAGTGGAAGAGTGATCAATGAAAATAGAAGCGTTTCTAGCCAACCATGCCCCCTAATTGATCAACAAATGGAGGGATTTTATATTGCTATTTGTTGGGATTGTAATCCAATTTCTCCATGCCTCTTCTATATTGTGGCCTTGACACACACATACTTGGCTTAGTGCATTTGAGAATTTTGTCCAGATTAGTTTGACAAAAAGGCAGTGTAAAAATAGGTGAGGAATAGTCTCCTCATCGACCTTACATAAAGTGCACCATCCCAGTCCTTCCAGATTTCCAAGCTTCATTCTGTCCCAAATCAGGATTTTGTTTTTGATCAAGCACCACATGAAAATACAAGATTTTAAAGGGAATTTTACTTTCCACACCCCTTTCCACCACACGAGGGATCCATTTGAAGGAGATCAATGTTGATTTGAGAAAATCTTGCTTTTGGAGTGTAGACACCATGGGGAATATGTTGCCAAACCAATTCGCCCTCCATTACTATGATTCAGATGTGTCCTATTTTGAGAGCTCTTATATAATCATACCATATCCTAGAGAAATCCTCCCCTAGGAAAAGTTGCTTGGTATCCTTCCAGGATTTACCACACACTGTTGGTTTTGTTCATATCTGTGATCTAATCTAAATGATATAACCCTTGCTCATGCAGTTGTTCGATCAAATCTCGGGGAAGGATGTGGTTTCTACCATTGCCCAGCCAGGGGTCAGTGCCTAATCTGACTCAAGTGCCTTTACCAACACACCATGCCAAGCCATCCCCTACCACTTGAAATGATTTGATAAGGGTTTTTCATATAATTGAGTATTTTGAGGTCGTCTTTGTTGGCCTTCTAATCCATTCCTCTACAGATTCAAGATTGATATATTTCCGTGAGACTACTTTTATCCAAAGACTATATGTGGTGATCCATCTCCAACAAGATTTTGCTGCAAGGGTCTTTGAGAAAAGGTGTATATTTTTTAGTCCCCAACCTCCAAATAATTTTGGAGCAACCAAGATTTCCAATTTTACCCATGGAAAGACAAAGTGATCCTTTGTTCCAAACCATAAGAATCTGAAGCATATACACCTTGCTTTTTCCAATATACCTTTAGGAATCCAAGCTAGAGACATCCAATACACCAAAATTGCTTCCAAGACTGATTTGACAGATTTTCAGAAGCTTCAGAGACTTGTGATCTAGACACATTTGCAGAACCTTTAGGTCATCCAGATTGGGACACAATAATGAATGAAGAATATTGTTCCTTAATGGTGAATGATACTTGGGATATTGTCCCTCTTCTAAGAGGATGCTAAATTTTTATATGTAAATGGGTGTACAAAACTAAGTACACATCATATGGAAGTGTTGAAAGACACAAGGCCTAGTTAGTTTCCAAATGGTTCTCTCAAGTTGAAGGCATTGACTATAATGAAACCTTTTCCCCCTATAGGCCAAATGAATTCCATCTGCCTTGTTCTATCCCTTGTTGTCTAACATAAATGGGAGGTCCATCAAATGGATGTTAAATCAACCTTCTTGCATGGGGATGTGCAAGAATAAATCTACATGGAAAAACCTCTTAACTATGTCTAGAATGACTCCAGCCTTGTTTATTTCCTTAAGAAATCTCTTTATGGTATTAAGAAAGCCCCTCGAGCTTGGTATTCCATAATGGACAACTTTCTTCTAGACACCAGATTTTCTAGATGTCATTTTGACCCTAATGTCCATACCAAGAAAGTAGGAAGACATCTCATAATTGTTCTTCCTTATGTTAAGTGGTAGTAACCCTAAACTTTTAACCCATCTGAAATCTATCGTTAAAAGAAATTTGAAATGGTAGACTTAGGCTACTTGAATTATTTCCTTGGCCTCCAAGTATTCCAAATCAAGGAAGGAATCTTTCTTTCCCAATCTAAGTATGCTTGCAACCTTCTTCGTCACTTTCACATTGATGATTCTAAACCAACCCCTTCTCTTTTCCAATACAGAGTCAAACTTGTTGCCACTTCTACTTCTCCCGAACTTGATGCCACCTTGTACCGTCAGTTAGTTGGTAGCCTCTTATATTTGACTAATACACATCATGATCTTTCCTTTGTTGCTCATCTTGTTTCCGAGTACATGCAAACACCCCATGAAATCCATTAGAAAGCAACTAAAAGGATACTCCAGTATGTTCGGGGTACAATTCAATTCAAGATGCATTATAGCCTAGGGGGGCTCTATTGGTTGGTTTCACTAATTCAGATTGGGTCAAAGACCCTAATGATCGAAAGTCTATTGCAGGTTATGTTTTCAGCCTTGGTTCAGGACCTGTCACTTGGGCCTATACAAAATAATAGGCTATTTATCTTTCTTTAGCGTAAGCAGAGTACCGAGCAGTGGTTAATGCAAGTCAAGAATCCTTGTGGCTTCAAGAGATCCTTTCAGAGTTTGGATTCCAGTATTAGCATCCGACCATGCCCTGGTGCGACAATTAGAGTGCCACCAAGCTTGCCAAATATCTAATTCAACATCAACACATCAAACAGATCGAGCTACACTTGCACTTCATCAGAAATCTTATTCATGATTAATTTATTGAAATGCTCTTTTTCCCTATAAAATATCAAGTTGCATACATTTTCACAAAGTCTATTACATAAGCAGAGTTTTCCAAACTTCAATCTATGTTAGGATTTCAAGAATTTTTCATTAATGGGGGATAGGATCTAATGCCTACTTCTTTTTCCTGTTGTGTCGCCTTTGTAAATCCTTCAATCCTATCCCAAGTTGTTCTTAAGGGGGGATGTTAGGATATTTAGACACTTAGGATTTAGTTAACATCAACTTGGTCTAATGTGTCATTAGGTTAAAGTGTGTTTCTTAGTGTGTTTATTTAGTATGCATTTGTAATCTAACGGTCACGATATGTTCCCGACGTAGAGTGATACGACGACTCATATTATCCTCGATCTTAATGGCTACATTGATTTGTGAATTAACACCCGATTGGTTTATGATCTCTATTTAAAGGACATGGAGGGTCATTTTTCGATGATTTATTGTGAGAAACTCTCTATAATCTATTTTATTCTGCATCAATAAATTTCTCCAAGTGGCCATGTTGGTTGGGGCCATAGATGTTTCCCCATAGGGGTTTTACCACATAAAAACATCAATGTGTTGATCTTTGATCTGGTTGTGTGAGTGTTTACTAAAGGTGTTCATCCTCTATTGGAATACATGTATTGTCGAACATGGGGCCTCAAAAATCCCTTTCTATTTTCAAAGGCTCTTGCTACAAAAAATGTATGGACCCTAATTCAAGGAACAAGTTTGTGAGTTCATGTAATAACAAATAAGTACATAGCCCCTAATATAGTGGAGGATTGGATTATAAATCCACTCAAACAAAAAAATAACACCTCGACAATTTGGAATTTTTTTTATCTATGCTTACCATCTGGTTAGAAACTTGTTGATTTAGCAAATTGGAAAAGGGGATAAAGTGAAAACTGGCCTTGACCCCTAGGTAGAGAGCAAAGGTATGCATAGACTTCCCCTTTAGATGATTTAGGATTTGAGGAATAAAGGTCAATATTATATTGATCACAAAATGGGAAAGGTCCACTAATTGGAACCGTCAATGGTTATCGTGGGAAGAAATTGGATTGGGGGCAGAGTATGCAGAAGAATGGAAATGATAAATAGAACTCCTAACAGGCAACAATGTTGGTCTTGTGGAAGAAGAGGATGAGTTGATCTGGTCTTTGAATCCAACTAGAAGGTTATGTTCCTAGATTAGGCTACAAATCACTAGCAGAAGAAGGAATATAAGACCAACATATCAGGAGATGGAAAAGTATATGGAAATTAAAATTCCCACCAAGAAATGAGATATTTATGTGGTTGAGCTTCTGCAACAAGGCTCCCACATGGGATGTTCTTTATAAGAGTAATTTCATAGGGTCGGTATGGTGCTAACAATGTCACCCAATAGAAGAATCTATATTTCATCTAGTGATGGAATGTCCATACTTCAAGGAGGTATTGAAAGAGGTGGAAAGATTAATTGCAGGGACTGGGAATCTTTGGGGAGGGGAAAGTCTTGAAGAGGCCTTCAGAACCTAGTGTAGCAAAAATAAGACTTCCAGGATTAGAGCACTTGCACTTAACATAGTTTGGGGTGTATGGATTGCTAGGAATCAAAAGTTGTTTGAATATAAAGAGACTCTCCCCCTCAAATATCATTTCTAGTCCTTAAATATTTTAAATGCCTACACACATGTGCATGAAAACTCTAGCTCTCATATACAAGGTGAAGTGGCTATAAATAAGGATTTTTCATGATTTTTTTTATGGTGCATTCTAGGGGAACCCTCCTAAGGGAGGTTCAACAAACATATTAGACTTATATTCATATCACAAAATTTCTTTTAAAGTGGAATTAGTAAAGACACTAACGACTTATGTGAATTGATGACTTTAAAGCTAGTCTTGAAACTAGCACAAGAGTTTCGTGTAACTTGTTGATGCTGAAACAAGAATGTTTCAATACCAACATCTCAACCTCTTGTGAGGCTAGGTGGGAAGAGGCAAGAATGTTACCCTAAGTTTTAAGCCCTGAAAATAATGCACATTAGACTCTAAAACATAAAATTCTAAGCATGAATTTCTTTGTATGGTTTTGCAATTATTTAATTTTTATTGTATTTTGCAATTGATATAATTTTGTATTTTKATTTTGTATGAAATGTTAAAMAAAAGTTAATGATGAGTTAGTGAAAATTAAAAATACAAGTGCAAAACWTAAAAARAGARAATTAAACAGABTACAACTAAATTTGTTAATATTTAAAGGGAAAAMMCTAAAAAAWAATGTATAACWTGGTGTAATGARTCTTTTGTTTTCTTTTAAATGTTTCAATTAATAAAACAAAAGTTRGAAGTTAGACTAATAAACAAATTAAAAGAGAGAAAAGMTGAATTTGTTTTTGCATTGAAACTAAATTRAAKAAWTAAAATAAACAAGATTGTTTTKTATTTTTTTTAAATATTTAAGAATTGTATCAGAGGAAATAAAAGATTTAAACCATAACATAAATAAGAAGTTATTTCCAAAGCCAAAAAGTTTGATCTTTTATTTAGACATAACCCCATACATTTTCTTAGATTCTTTGATGCTTTCAAGCCCCTGCGAGGACTTGGACCAGAGTTGTTATCTTTAACTATTCTAGATGGAATTATCATCATACATAGAGTATCCAAGCATAAAAAAAAAAAAAAAAAACTAAGTTGGACATTAAACAAAGCAATGATGGTGAAGCATAAGGCTACTATCTATATAAAACAAAAATCGATTAGCATTGGAAATTTCATACCTCTAATGCAACAAACTTAGGAAAAAAAACCAGTTACCTCTTCGACACCATTAAAACTCAACCTTGCTTTTCTCATTCTACCACTTTGCAAGATGTCCCTACTATTAATAGCTTCATCAAATCCCTGACTGGAAGTTAATGGAGGATGAATGATTTAAAAGAAATAATCTCACTCAACTCTTTGCATACCTCTCTCCAAAGTTTTTTCCTCTTGAAGTTAGTTGTTTGTCATTTCTTTTATATCATTAGATGAGAAGTTTGAGTAATTAGGGGTAGTTTTATTTCTAATGAGTTGTAGTGAACCGTCTTGAACCATTTCCATCTTCTCTATTTAATAAAATATATATGAAAATAACATTTGTTGGACAATTTTGTTCTTATCTGCGTGTCAATTTTCTTTTGATGTCTTCATGAATAATAACATAAGTCTTTATATAAGTTGTTGCCATTTTGTTTATTGAAATTATGTAAACTCCTTGACACAAAGCAGATGCAACAACCTATGATAAGTTGGCCTTGTATACTGTAGAAAATAAGAAATAGTTTTATTGTCATTCCAACCGTCATAACCACAAACCCATATAGGGAGAGATTGATGGAAAAGAGTCATCATCACCTGCAATCCATGAGAACAAACCCTTTAAATTAAGCATTTGTATTAATATAGTGCGATAGCGTTTTCAAAACCATCAGGGGGTTCTTCTAGCATTATTCTTCTCCAATCAATACCCATACAAAAAACTATAGCACTCATCTCTTTAGCTAAATGCAACTTTTGGTCTGGTCCAGAGACTAGGCTTTTTCTCTTGACAACTAAAATTTGGCTGAGCAACCACCCATTTATGCTCATCTATAACATTTTCTAATCCATTCATTTGTCCCTCAAGAGTTCGATATAACAATTTATCACCATTTTATTTGATTTATTATGACTTGCTACATAAGAAAATGTGGGAACTTGTTCATCTAACCATTGTTCTTTCTCTTGCATTTGCTCACAATTTAAAATTTCTCACTCCTCTAATGGTATTTCATACAAATCCTTACCCTGTCTTCACCTAATTTCTCACAACTTCTGACTTTCAAACAAGTTTGTTTTTCAAGCAAATTTGATTGGTTACTATCTTTGGCCACTGGTTTTATCTCCTTCGGATAGTAGTCATTATTGGTCGAGAGCTTGAGCCATGCATCTTCTTCTATAAGTGCAAAAGTAGTTGAAATGGAAAAGAAAAAGTCATCATTGACCATATCTTTGTTTACTGGAAAGCTAGCAAGCACCTTCTGTATATACACATAAACGCCTTAACTCGAATACGTGATCTTGTGCTTGACATAGAACTCCAATTTTTGTAGTAATAGATTAGGAGAAATAGTCGTAGTTGTCATAATCAGTGCTTTATCAACAACTTCACATGCAAAGTATTTGTCTTGAGATTCCTTCAACAAAAGTTGCAAAAGAATGGGATTAATGTAGTCAATCATTTGATCTTGGTATGCTTGATAAGGTCAAATGAAGTGCTTCTCAGATTCTTCAAGGACTTAAATATCAATGTGGTTATGTTACTCAATATTGGAAACATGGCCTTTTTCTGAGAAATTAATAATTGACGCACAAGGTTCAGTGCTCAACAAACCACAATCCATTCCTTCAAGCAGTTCTAACAATGAAATAAGATTAGTGTTCACATATGTAAGGTCCTTCCAACAAAAAGCTTCAATAAGCCAAGTGGCACCTTCAATCTAACCGAGAGGAATTTCATCGATTGGTACACGACGAATATGAAGATGTACTCCAGTCGGATCAACCCCAAAGACATTATTTAAGAACATAGGGCATCGATACTTGTAACCAATAATCACATCACAAACTACATCTAGAGAACCCTAAAGACTATCCAAGCATGCATTGAAACCTTTTGTTCTAGGTGGAAGCACATTTTAGGACAGGTAAGCTACGTTCTTTAACAAACTGTTGACTTCATACACATTTATGCTCTATCAAATTTGTGCCTTCTAAAAAGAGAAAAAGCCACAAGGATCTCATGTGTCGCATTGAATATTGCAAGCACTGATTCTATGACTAATTTTTCCAGCTTCCATTTTCAAACAACTTTATTTTCTCGTCCCTAAACTTCAATAGCAAAACTCAAAGGGTTACTCCTATGAGATAGTTTCTCCAACTGAAAGCACTTCAATTGCCACATGAAGCACAATAAAATTATGTTTTTCTCTCTCAATTTATCCTTCATATTTAGGACACTTGTGGTTCATATGTTAGCAATCTTTCTACAATTTAAAAAACCTAAGACCTCGCGCTACAGTATGTGGTGTAATATATGGTGTTGTTGTGGTGTAGGGGACGTGGGCATCCAGATCACATCTAAAAAATCCATAATTAGAGAGGAGAATACATGAGAATTTTCTATCAAGAATGTTTTAAATTGTTAGTCCAACCTATTCATTGTTGGATTTGTAAGATTTGTACGAAATCTGAATAGCCTCACCAAAATGATGGAATTGCAATTTCATTTGGCATTTATTTGATAGAAGGAAGATGATTGATATCAACAATAACATGATATCCAGTGTTGTCAAAAAGCGTACGATGGATCTTTCCTCTTATCCACATTGATGTGCTAGCAGATATGCCTTGGGTGTTAAAAGGCCATATGAAACGTCTTTGGGCATTGGCAATTTGATCCTCGCAAATTGTGTGTGATTTAAACAATTTTTTCTATGACTAGTCTCTTCTGATACGCTGATGTGCTACATTCTCCTTTCAATGTTTGATATACCCACAAATAGGTTTGGTAAGCCAAAGGTTAATCCTTTCATGCATTGGAATTTGATGCGTCGTTTCAAGTTAATATTTAATGTTTTCACTTGACTCGGTATTTAAAATGGAACTTCCTACACAATGATCAACAGTTATTACAGTATGTGTTCTGACCTGAAATAGAGTCATGTGATTGTCTATATGGCCAGGTACAAAAATAACTTGAGAGTATTGTCCACCACTACAAGAATAAAACCACAAAATCATGAGATGCCAAAGCACATGTTGATCATCTTCCAATAGAGAGTTCGATTGATAGAATCCTCAACCCACTCAAACCTTCCAGGAATCATTTTAGTTGCTATGCTTATAGTGCTTCTACAAGGTCATCAATCATATACACCATCAACTTGTTGTACTACAATGTCATTTTCTTACATATTTCTTTCAGTCTTTGGTTCTAGGTATCAATAGTGATCCAGAATCGAATCTAGGAGCTTGATGGGGCTAAAAAAGGCCTAAAAATCAAAGTTCTCATAATGGCTTCAAAACGGACGTGTGCATAGGCCTTGTCGATATGAACCCAACACAACTCGAACATGCTCAAACGAACGTCTTATGCTCAAGTTATGACTATCTATTCATTTTCCCAAACTAGTAAAAAGTCAACAGGCAAAAAGTCAATGTTGACATCACCATGACATCATCATGCTAACGTAGCATTGAGACACGTGGTAGCACAACAACAGGCTGACTGGGCAGATAAAAATGGTCCAATCCCATTTCGACAAGTGGCAAATTTTGCGGGCAAATGAAAAGGTGCCATGTGGCACCCCATCATTTTTTAGTTGGATAAAATTTTTGGAGGCTAGAGGAATCGAAACGGTGACCTCTACTATGGAGGAACGTTTTTAGACAGGTCGGATGGCCAATGCACCAACGGTGGGACTTGTTATTAAAATTCCACTTTATATTATATAAAGTAGTGTTTAATGCAGAGCGGAGACAGAAGGGGGCTGGGGCCTAGCCCCAGCCCGCGGATTTATTGGCATATCCCACATAACCAAAGGCCCGACGCTACTCCACTCCACATTTTGACGCAAATATTTGGGGCGAATTCATAGCACCTGCCTAGCATATGACTCGAGGGCAGTGACCATAACCCAGGCGCAAATGTTGGGGTGCGGTCCTATAATATATTACCTTATGACCATTACTTGCGGGCTAAGGGCCAATGCCCAGCCCTTAGGGGCTGGAGCTTGGAACTTTATTGCCATGTGACCCTGTTTTGGAGCGTGCGCCCAGGCCCTTGGGGATAATTTTGATTTTTTGTGACAACAATGGGTTTTTGCCTAGTTTTGTCCCAGATTGGGCAGTTTTGGAGATTTTTGGCCCTTTTTGGGGGATATTGGGCCCTTTTTGAGGCCAGATCTTGGGGGAAAGTTGGGAGATGGTTACCAACTTCATATCTATATAAACCAAGCCTTCTTGAGGCCATGAGAGGAGATTCAGAGTAGGTTTATGCTAAAGTTTTTCCAAGCCAAAGCCATTTTTATGCAGGGAAGTTGTTGAGGAGCGCACCTTTGCAGGCCATTTCTTGGAGCTTTGGTCATCGTATTTGAGTGTCATTTCTTCTGTTGGGTTCTTGAGATATGTTAGAACAAGACCAGATCAGGTTTGTAACCTTTTGGCACTGTTGTGATGTACTTATTTAGCTTTGAACAGAAATAAGAAAGCCTCACCCACTGAGACAAAACCTCAGAGATGTAGGCAAGATTGTCGAACTCCGTTATCACATTGGTGTTATGGTTTTCTTTTGTTTTCTGCTTCATTTTAGTTCTGTACATGTTTATATGGCTATGATAACTTCTCATATCTTCGTCCTCTTTCATTAAGCTTCTTAATTGGTTAAATAACACATGCTTAATAACTCAACCATAGTCATGTAAAAGATCTTTTCGAATCAAATAGGCTTTCATCTTCTTTTTGGAAGCACCCAAAAGATCATAACGATTATATTCAATAATGTGAAGACCCAAGCTCTTTGCAACCTGTCTGACAATGATCTGTTTACCACAAGCTTCAAGGCCGCGCAAGAGCACTATCCTCTTTAAATTTAAATGAAAATGCAGAAGGACATAAGCAAGATGCCAAATGTTGAGCTATATCATCTCTCTGTAAGTTTGAAAAAGATGTAAACCTGACAAAATGTCCCCTAGTACCAGATGAGCAATTAAAGTCCATATAACTTTGGTAGTTTTAAGAGTTGAATAACTGCTAATAATAGCGATGATAGTAGTGATATCATAAGAGCACCTATGAGGGTGGAAAGTACAACTCTTGAAAATTCAAAATGGTCATATCCTTCTCCATGACGACTAAATTCACCAACCAAATCCCACATCTCTTAGAGTGTAAAAGCACCATTGATGGCTACATGATGTATAGGTACATGTATAATGTTGACCACCTAGTGATGGCTATAGCTACTAATAAATAGGTCCACAGGAAAATAACAGAGCACTTGCTTTTTCCAACTCCAAATAATTGTGTCAACGTACCAATCATGAGTGTGAAATAAGATAGCATTATGAATGAGTGAAGTGAAAAAATGAGCCATATTTAGCATGGGTGAAAAACCACGAAAATTTGGCCAAGTACCATGCTAAACTTGCCGAAAATTTGTATTTAACATGTAACCTTAAACGGTGCAACGAAAGCTCACCGAGAGTGCACAAAATCTTTGTGCAAACAATGTGAATTGAGTGGGGATCTTGGCAATGTTTTGTCGGCTAAGAATTGTCGACCGAAATGGTGTTCAACATAACCCAATTACAATTTTTTAGAGACTCAAAGATAGTTATCCAATGAATGCATAGAGAAATTGCTCTTAGGAATTTAACATTAAGACCCTTCTATGATGAAGTTTTCATAATATTGGCATTCTTCTCATATACCTCTTTGTCTCACATTTACATGGACAAGAAAAATGTTGTAGATGGGATCTCAAAAGCTGTAGTTGGGATGGAACAAGGGACCTGTATTATTTCAGTAATCCATAATGGACACACTGCAAAATATAATCATGAACCATGGACCTAATTGTATCTATTATAGTTTTAATCTTATTTTTTTTATAATGATATACTTGCACTAATCTTTAGATGACAAATATAATGTATCTTTTTAAATGTCATTTTGGTTATTTTTTAAGAGTTTACATAAGCAACTAAACATGAGCACCTTGTTATTTTTTTGTGATGATGGATTGGACATATAAATGTCACGTAACATGAAAAAAAACACTTATGAATGCCACGAGCACGCGACAATGTGTTTTTTTATATTGATAAACATATAGGTTTTTTTTCCTTTGAAAAAAAAAGTACACTACAATTGGTATCGTAGCTCTTTCTTGTGTCAACACGTGCCCAAGTTTTAGATAATTTTTTTCAACCTAGAGATGTGTTTCAAAGTCTTTAAGCACAAAGATCTATTATTTGGCAGGTAAAATTGTGGTTGGGAAGCATATACATAGGGAATACAAGTGGGGTCACTTGGTTCCACACCCTTGTACACTTGATATGACCCAAGTGGGGCATATATGGGCTTAAATGTATATGATAAGACCCCAAGGGGATCATATTCAGTGTCAAATGTATATTCAATGTGATAAATTTATATGTAATTATGGTCAACCTAATGAAGGGTCCACATGTGTAATGAGTGAATAGGTATATATAGAGATCGTGTTGTCATTATTTAGGGGAGGATGTGATTTGGATGTATAAATGTATAGGGGTACTTGGAGGAGGTTCTCATATTACTTGAGTTAATATATAACCAATCTCTCTTGTCTATCTTGGAGTTTTTCTCCATGCTCACATTTGGTGTACATGGTGTGTACTCTAGCTTATCATGATATTCTAAGCATTTATTACATAATGTTTGGTATCAAAGCATACAATCCTCGTGTTTGGATCCTTCAAATGAGTCATCTTGGTCTTTTCACACTAATTTTTTTCTAGGAAGTTTCAGATGGCTAAAGTTTTGGAAGCTTGAGGAGACATAGTGAAGTATCCAAGGTAAAAATTTCAAAATTTGGTTCATCGTGTTTTTCAAGTTACATGTTCTGGAAGTTAGGGTTTTTTACTAGCCCTAAAACTAGTCTCAAATAGGAGTTCTTGGTAAAACAACCATATATTATTCTAACAAGATCCAAATTGACTGCCATCGGTTGTCTTAAACATAGTATGGACCATTATTTTTCAGGTCAAAATTTTATAAGTTGATATGGAAAAAATGGACAAGTGGCAGCCCATATAAGTTCACTATCCTAAAAGGGATAAAACCAACAAGTTTTGAGAAAGTTACTATANGGTCAACCTAATGAAGGGTCCACATGTGTAATGAGTGAATAGGTATATATAGAGATCGTGTTGTCATTATTTAGGGGAGGATGTGATTTGGATGTATAAATGTATAGGGGTACTTGGAGGAGGTTCTCATATTACTTGAGTTAATATATAACCAATCTCTCTTGTCTATCTTGGAGTTTTTCTCCATGCTCACATTTGGTGTACATGGTGTGTACTCTAGCTTATCATGATATTCTAAGCATTTATTACATAATGTTTGGTATCAAAGCATACAATCCTCGTGTTTGGATCCTTCAAATGAGTCATCTTGGTCTTTTCACACTAATTTTTTTCTAGGAAGTTTCAGATGGCTAAAGTTTTGGAAGCTTGAGGAGACATAGTGAAGTATCCAAGGTAAAAATTTCAAAATTTGGTTCATCGTGTTTTTCAAGTTACATGTTCTGGAAGTTAGGGTTTTTTACTAGCCCTAAAACTAGTCTCAAATAGGAGTTCTTGGTAAAACAACCATATATTATTCTAACAAGATCCAAATTGACTGCCATCGGTTGTCTTAAACATAGTATGGACCATTATTTTTCAGGTCAAAATTTTATAAGTTGATATGGAAAAAATGGACAAGTGGCAGCCCATATAAGTTCACTATCCTAAAAGGGATAAAACCAACAAGTTTTGAGAAAGTTACTATAAATTTCTCTTGGCAAATCCAAATTGGGTTGAACCTATGACATTGAAGAGAAGACATGTCAGGCTAAAATAAGTTGAAACTGTGAAACTTATAGGTGCCAAAAATCTAGAGTTACCTCAAGTGGAAGTCAACCAACAATATAGTCTCCAAATAAGGGTTTTAAAAGGTATGCTAGCTTGAAATTAGCATAATTTTTTATTGGGATTTCCGATTGAGGTGATTCAAAAGTTCTTGGAAAGAGGAAACATAGGAGAATATGTCAAAAAAAGACAGAATAACTAATTGGTATCACAATTTATAAGATATTAGGGTTGTAAGTTGAGGGGTTTAGTTAGATCCCAAGTTAGAACTAATGGCAATATGGTGTAGCACCCCCTGCCTTAGCAAGTTTTGCACGACCTCCTGGTCTAAGGATCGTTCAAGAACCCCTCTAAGCCGAAGCGGCTCCTTTGATTCCCTACTGGAACCTCAAATATTTGATCCACAGGTCCTTCACCTCCACACAACCTTCAACCATGACCACGACCTTTTCCCAAAAATGTGATTTCGGGTTTCGGGACTTCTCAAGTCCTGATGTCGAGAATCCTTGACTCCTCAATCTCCCGATCTCCAAAATGTCGATTTGTCGAATTGGATTCACTCATGGTTAGTCCCCTGGGCTATACCCTTAGTCCATATGACCACCCCTCATATGACCATAGTCCTCTTCGGGGTTCACCGACGCAAAGCGCCCGACTTCCTGTCTTCAAGACTCCCGAAAAGACGACTTCCAAAATGCCAAAATGCTTATTTCTCGGCTTTCTCCTCCTTTCGTGATTTTGGGATTTATGATGCTGAAATACTTGGTTCTCATATCCTCAGAACTCCCGAAGTTCCGAACTCTGAAATGCTGATGAATACACCCGTCCTCCGCGTCCCATGCTATTCCTCAACAACTTCGGGTTTTCGTGTTTCGGGCTTTCCCGATGCAAGGTTTCCTCTTCCTGTCCCTACCCTCTAGACTTCCCGGTATCCGAAATACCGATACAGTCCTTTCACTCCTGGCCAGGATCAAAGGTTGTGATCCACTCTCAAATCAACGACCCTAATCCTTTCGGGATCTCCATTCCTAGGAGCTCGGATTTCATGTTCTCAGGATTTCCGAAATCCCGATATCCGGTATGCTGAAATATGGCTCTTGCCCTTGTGGCCCGACAACACTCCTTCTACGCTTTCGGGAATTATCGTTTCGGAATTCCGTGACTCCTAGCACAACAATGCCTTGTCCTCTCGTACTCCCGGTATCTGAAATACCGAAGTACCGAAATCGTGAACCTCCAGTTCTCCTCCTCCTGAGCAAGATTGACGGCTCAAAGCCTCCCTTGATCCAATGGCTCAGATCCTTTCGGGATTCTATGGGTCAAGAGTTCTAAACTCTCACCCCTGCATCTTCCGGTAGCTAAAATACTGAAATAATACTTTTTAGTAATTTCCCCGATGCCTAGATCTTTCCACGTGTCCTCCTCTTGGACGATCCTGATTCTTTCGGTCTTCGGGACTCTGTGAACCCAACAAAATTGATCCTCTTGTCTTCTGAATCCCCGGTATTCGATTACCTGGTGATTCCACTGATCTTCGCCACATGTCCTCCCGCATATGGACGACTCTGATTGCTTTCGGGACTTCACCAGTTGCGAAGTCGAAAGACCTCTCCGTGCTCTACTTCCCAATGTATGAATCCCCAATATGAAAGGATATAATGACACATGTCCTCCTCAGATGGACGGATCAGATATATTTGGGACTTCGGGACCCGTGAGTTCTAATCTCCTGGTCGCTGTCCTCTGAACCTCCGAACTTCCGAAGTTCCAAAATCCGAAATCCCGATGCCTCTGCCCTGGCGAGACTTTTTTGGATTCTTTGCTCTACACGTGAGGATTAAACCTCATGCTCCTTTCGACAGATCTGATGGCTATTGGCTATCTGCATGAGATCTGATGGCTCAAATCTTCTCTTCTCCTATGCACTCTCCTGCTGCTATTTGAACGTGAAAACTTCAACAGTCCATATCTTCCCTTCAGCTTGATCCAATGGCAGCTGTGCTCTCCCCTTGAGATTTTGGGATTCTAAACTCTCCAAAGAGTTCCTTGACCTCTGTGACTTATGCCGCTATGGATCTATGCATGAAAGCACTACTCCTCCTGAGCTTCTCTCCTTGAATCCTCGAAGGATTCTTCGACTTCTACACTCCTTGCAGAGTCTTTGCATGCACGAAGGTGCTATCTCTTCTGAGTTTTTCCTATAGCTTCTACCTCTAAAGAATTTATCCTTTTTCCTTCTCCCTCAGATGGAGAATATGATGCCCTCCTGGCACTCTCTTACTCAAGCAACTTCTTGCTGAGTCTGCAGGGTGTTCAACAACCCTGTGAAGATCCTTCCTTGGACTCTTCTTCTATTCTAGAACTCAAAAGAGTTCTTTCCTTATGTGCTCTATTTTCACACTGACTCAATGCCCTTTTGGCAGAGTTCCCCCAGAGTTTTCTCAGTGACTCTGTTTTCTTCTTGAACTCACAATGGAGTTCCTCCTCAATGCAACCCGTGCATCTACTCAATGCCCACTTGGCAGAGTTCTTGTAGAATCCCATGATGGTTCTGTATTCCACTGTGTCTTCCTCTACACAGTCTTGCCTCCAAGGTGTTCAGTAACCTTGAGGTCTTCCTTTGAGTCAATGATTTCAGTTGGTGTTCCCTCCTAGCACGTCCTTGTCCAAATTCCGCAGAACTGGAAGTGCTCTCTAAGCACTGACTATCAGAACCCGCAGTGTTTTGTCATGCCTTCCTGGCATGAAGCCTCAAATAACTCCAACCTGAAATCAAATAACTCTACAGATAGAAGAACCTATCTGTCCCTGTAAACGCACATCTACAACATACATTCACAGCATAAATAGAACACACATAGACATTCACACAACACAGACAATATGCAGGAAAAATTGCTCTGGTTTGTATTAATATCAAATGCCTCATTTACAAGGTGTTCCTAAGCTCAGACTTTGACAAAGTCTTGGCTCCTTCTCTCTTCTCTCTTCTCTCACAGATTCTAACTCTTGCTACTTCTACTCCAAAAACAAGATCAAAGATCTTTTACATGAGGGGGCTCTTCGAGCTCTTCCCTCCATCTCACCTACCCTATTCAATTACATTAACTCTAAAATTGAATGGGTTGTCTAGTCCAGAATCAGAACTAGATCTCAGCCTTACAACCATTAAAGGCTATCTACATCTAAAGCCCGCGTATGGGCACGACCTTTTGGCTCTAACATCCTTACAAACATTAAATGTGCTTGATTCAAATTCAAAATTTGAATATGAGAGGGTTGCACCTCTCTTCCTCATTGAATGTGTGCGCTGAGTGGGCTAGCTGGCTGGCACATGGCTGGCTTGCGAGAGATGCTCCTGCATCACAATACCTAAATTTAGTGGAGATGAAGATGAAGGTGATGCTATGAAATGTTTCAAGTTGGTACAAGAAACTCGTTCCACTAATAAATTACTAATGAAGCAAGTTAAGTTATTAAGATAAGAAAATGAAGCACAAAGGATAGAGGGTGCCATTGTCTCTAAAAATAAGACTGATGATATGGGTTTGCAAAATGAAGGGAAAACATTAAATATAAAACCATATTGACACCCTCATTACCATGAAATATTTCAAGGAATACAAGAAGATCAATATGAACATTACCAAGGAAAAATATGGGATAGTCATTCATATTCATGGTATGGGGCATCACAAAACCATTATTCAATAGAATATTATTAGAGACCAACAACTAAAACAAATTGGAGAAGTTACAACAACAATGCATGGAATCAAAGGAAATAAAACTATGCAACAACCAGCTATCAAGGAAGACCAAAAAGGTTTGAGTTTGGATGGATGGATCATCATTGGTGGAGAGAAAAAAACATTAACATAAGAAAATCATATTACTCAGTTTCATCACATGTAAAGCCTTTAACTCTAAAGCTTTGAGTACAAATATTTTTTAAGGATGGCACTATGATATGACCCATGTGGGGCATATATGGGGTTTAATTTATATGATAAGACCCAAAGGGGGGCATATTTGGTGTTAAATGTATATGTAATGGGGTATATGTAATAGTGGTTGGTCTAATGAAGTGTGTCGTGTATGTAATGAGTGCATATGTATATATACAAATCATGTAATTGTTATTTAGGGGAGGATGCGATTTGGATGTATGAATGTATTTGTTACATAACAACACCTTTATTGGCCCCCGGTGAGTGGTACCACATAAGACAAAATTTTCTCATGCATTTCATGTTCCACGTACCCTCGAGTATATCAAAATCCACCTAGGCAAAGTTGAAACCAACTCTACAAAAACCTTTCAGTCATTTTGTCAGTATAGTAAACCGATCATATCACTTGGGGAGATCGTATTCACATACCTAGAAATAAGGTAGCATGGATAAGGATACAGTGGATCCTCCTTAGTTAGAGGACCTGTGAAATATCGACCAAGTACTATCATTGGAAATGGATGGTGTATTGAATAAATATATAGCACCTAACACTCCTTTTCTCTTAGGAACCTATCAAACCTTTGCCTCTATAGTATAGGTAGAAAAATAGCTACATAATTGAAAATATAAGAAATTTGACAATTTTGACAATACAATGATCTTCATTATAACAATCCCATGGCAGATAAAAAAAAAACTAAATCCCACCTATGTTAGATTACAAGGCTTACTTGTGTAATAATGTCAAGTTGTTAGGCATTATGTTATTATTGGATGATGGTTGAGATAAACACTCAACCACCTCTTGAATAAGAAGTAGTTAGATCACACAACCATTTGCAATCTCTATAAAATAGACATACACTATCTTAATGATGAACCGAAACTAATATTGAATATTTTTTTTAGCTCCTCTCATTTTTTATTCTTCATTGTGTTATCATTGTTCCTCCCATTCAACTAAATCTTATTCTTATATACCATTGGATCCACACTCTGGTTATAGGATATTGTGTATGATGACACTCATTGACCGGAGAAATCATTAAACTCTACCAAGGGATCGTGGGATCCGTAGTTGTTGAACTATCCTTTTGTGAAGAAGTGTGGGTAAATCTTATTCTTTGTGTATAATTGTAATATTAAGGATATTTCATGACACATATTTAGAGTCGCCACAACCTCATTTGTTGTTAAACGAAGGAGGTTCCACTAGATCCAAGGTTGTGGTCTCATGGTGTGGATCAACATATATTACTCTTTGAATTAGCTACTTTGTACATTCCAAAGATGCATGGAGGTGCATCTTCTTTAAATATATAGAAGACATGGTCTTGCTGTAAAGGATTGTCCTTTGGGAGAAAATTCAATCAAACACTTGTTGTTCATTGAGGAGTAATGATACCTAAGAAGAGAATCTATGAAATTATTGTATATGGTTTCAAGACAACTCTTGGTGTAGTTGCATAGTGAAAGACAAATATTCTCACACCATAGTAGTTTATATGGAAGTACCTCTTGATTTTTTGTTGCATCCCTTCTAACGTTGTGTAGTTGACTTTGCTACGATGATTGTCTTTTGCTTGTTTTTATGAGGATTCAACAATTTCTTTTTTTTTTTAAACGACTAAGGGAGAACGTCCCACTATCAAAATTGATCTTGGAACCACCTATTCCTACATGGGTGTGTGGAAACATAACCAAATTCAGATTATTGTCAACAATTAGGGGAATCATACCTTCTTGAATGACATGAAGTTTTGGCCCTTCATAGTTATTTATGGGCCAATTGAGAATCCTATGATTATTGTTTCATACAAAGGAGAAGAGAAGTAGTTCGCTACTGAGGAAATTTATTCGATGGTTTTGACAAAAATGAAGGAGATAAATGAAGCTCATCTTGGAACTACCATCAACAATGTTGTTATAGTCTCTGAATATTTCATTGACTCTCAGAGGAAGGCCACAAAGGATGCCATCATCATTTCAGGACTAAATGTGATGAGAATCATCAATGAACCAACTGCAACTACAATTTCTTATTGTGTGGACAAGAAGGCTAGCTCTGTTGGTGAGAAAAATATTTTGATTCTTGATCTAGGGGAGGGGAAATTTTATGCTTCTCCATTAACTATTGAAGAGTGTATCTTTGAAGTTAAGACCGCAATAGAACATAACCATTTGAGTGGTGAGGACTTTAACAACCATTTTACTCAGGAATTCAAAATAAAATACAAGAAAGATCTCGACAGTAGTGCAAGATCCCTCACGAGTCTCATAATAGTCAACGACAAGAGGGTTTTTTATGGCTTCGATGTAGTTTTGGTAGAGATAATATCTTATAAGCAATCCATTGACATTACATGGAGAAAAGAGATATCGGGCTCATAAATTTAGCCCCATTCAATATTCAATATGGGGTTTTACATAAGATCATGGATTCGAACCTAGAAATTGACTGTAACCCTCATGTTAGGCAATGGTTACTAGTGTTGTTGAATTGGATTTCAGATGTCTTACTTATGAGAAGGATCATCTGCCTAATATGATGGAAGTCATTGCTCAACTCTAACAACCCAAACAAGTTGAAGATGATTGTCTATATATAGATATGTAAAAAAATACAATCATAATGACTCGAAGGGCCCACACTTTGAAGACATGGAGGAACACAATGGAATATATATAATTGTTCAATAATATAGGATGCTTATGGATCAAAGAAACTGTACCTAGTTAGGGTTATGAGACATGCAAGTGGGGATTGTTGTCCAATAGTTCAAGGGGGACCCTAGATCCAGAATTTTGTTATCATACTGAGGGTTATGAGACATTTCAAGTGACAATGATGTTTGATGATACTGGGAAACTTGGGTCATGACCAAGAGACTATACCTTTCAGTGGAATAGGGAGCATCTTGAAGGAGTCTTACTAGTTCAAGCATTGTTTTAAAATATGAATCCTTTGAAGAATGTCTAGTTTTATTTTTAGTTGTGCCAATGTGTATTTGCTTTTAACGAGCTTTGTTTTCGGTGGTGTAAGCATCAAGAGGGGGTGTTATATTATAAATCTTACTTACGTAATAATGTCAAGTTGTTAGGCATTCTATTATTGTTGGATGATGGTTGAGATAATCACACAACCACTTCCTCTCGAATAAGAAGTAGTTATATCTTATAACCATTTGCAATCGCTATAAAAGATAATGCACTATTATAATGATGACTTGGAGCTAACATTGAATATTTTATGAGTTCTTATTTTTTATTCTCCATTGCATTGTCATTGTGCCTCCCATTCATATAAATCATATTCTTATAACCCAAACCATTTCAGGGGACCTATTCAAAAAATACTCTTGCATAAAGTTGATTGCATTAGTGTGGTTCTTTAATAACCCTCTAATTGGACCCTTCCTGCCTATGCCATTATGGAGGGCCTATCCCAAAATAATCCATGCACAAGGGTGATAACTTTGGTGTAGCTCTTCAGTAACCCTGTCAGTGGACCTAATTAATCTCATGATTGTCATGAGAATGGAGAACAAACTCAATAACCTAGAAAATAAAGTAAAAAAACTCCCCATATTGGAAGAAAAAAACAATAACCACACTAACCCTTTTCAAAACATTTGTCCCAACCTCCACTATGAATTCCAACATCAAATGTCCGCTTTCAAAACCTTCATTGGTAGTTAATTGAACATTTAGAATGATGCAATCGGGAAAATATATCATGAGGAATATTTAGTAGGTGGTGGTCATCGCAATGGGTCATCCTTTCACGACCCTTTGAACCAATAAGATGGGTCAACCAAATGGAACAATATTTTTTGCTCCAGGGTATTGATGATGAACCATTGAAACTCCATGTGGGGGTGCTAAATATACATAGGGAGTGTTGGTAGTGGTGGCAATCACATAGGAATGTATATGTGGGGTGAATTACCAATGACTTGTTTGTGAATTCCATTTATGCTATATTTGAAACTAATATCCATCTTTTAAGGATGCTAACCAAGTTGTTTTAAATTGGCATAGAGAAAGACTTTATTGTTTCCTACACGAGATTGGCAATCAGAACACAAGGTATCACTAATGAATTCTTCAAGGATTTTTTAATCAATGGTCTCAAGGGAGAAATTAAAGCACAAGCCTAGATGTCTTGCCCCATTATGTGGTCAAAGACCTCTTAGCTAGAAAACTAGGCTCAGTTGGTGGCCATTGCCTAGAACATATGACCTAGTTTTGTTCCATGAGAAAGTACCATTTTTCTTCCTACTTACCATTCCACCTACTTTTCATCCCTTATGGTTGCACAAATTTACCTTGATAGAACCAACAAAATGTCAACATCTCATCCTATGTTATCATTGTGATGAAAAATAAATAGAAGGGTATATATGTAGGAACATAAATTATTTTTCATATATATGACCTCATCAAACATGTCTAAGGAAATTTTAATTGATGACATTAGCTTGAGATGGCCAAGAATCCACAGGATGGAGTACCCACATAGGAGCCTCCTTATGAGGAACCCCAGATTTCCTTTTATGATTTTTCAGGAATCGCAACTCCCTCGACCTTAAAATTGGTTGGATGTATCAAGCACTAGAAGGTGACTATCTTAATTGACAGTGGAAAAACCACAATGTTATTCATTTTCGAGTCATAGAATAAATTGATTGTTATTTCCATGTAGTGCACACTTTTCAAATCATGATAGTCGATGGAGGTACAATGAAAGGTGGTGGTATGTGTGAGAATGTGAATCTCTAATTGGAAGACTATTTCTTCAAATCAAACATGACTTCTATTGAAATGGGATGCTATGATGTAGTTATGGGAGTGGAATGGTTGCACATACTGGGTCTTATTACAATGGATATCAAGGAGTTATACATGAGCATCAATAAGGAGGACCATAAACACACCCTCAAGGGACTCCATGCAAGTTCACCAAAAATTATCAGCTCTCTCTATATTGGAAATCTCCTGAAGAAAGGCCTTGAGTCATTGAAGGAAATATATATAGGATTATTCGAATGGAGTGCATATGAGAAATTGGAGGAAAATTCTTTGAACAATTGATGCTTTCTCTATGGGAGAGAACCTTTAGAAATCAAACATGATTTATGTTTCTCGAGTCTTATGCCTACATCATACTTTTTTTTATACATCCATCCACAACCAACCATATTCTTACCCTTTGGTAAGGGAACTATATCCTAAGTTTGGTTTCCAGTTAGAAAGAATATTCAGTAGCCATAACATCCTTCCATTCGGGAGATTTTTTTCCTTGATTGAAATTAGGAACATCAACATCGACCTTGGAAACAAGATCCCATGAAATAGGGGGGCTCTATCGACATCAAAGTTATCCTTTAGAGTGGAGGTGATGAATAAAACCCCACAGAGTAGATGTGGCCCACTTAAGCATTGGTCGTGACCTATTCGGTGGGTAACCATAAGCATAAAGTTTTGAAGTTGCACTATCATGAGTAGATCGACCAATAAGAGATTGAAGAGAGCCACTTGAGTATAAGAGACTTTAGGGCTAATGGTGTTGATATTATGGTAGTTGCGGGAGGTATCAACCTTCATGTGTAACCTATGACTAGAATAGAATATTCTTGAAGACAGAGAAACCCTAAATAGATGTGTAAAAACCCTAGAAGACAAGTCGCCTTAGTAAAATAATTAATATTAAAGTATTATCCTCTAGAAAGACAAGTCGGCCCAGACAATTGACAAAGAGCACTATAAATAGAGGGCTCTTGAGTTCATTTAGAACAAACTCTCACTCAAGTCAAGTGGTGCGCAAGTCTAGAGGAGGAGTGCAGCTGCAATGACTGCAACTGGGTATTGGTCTTGGTCTTTGGTTTGGGACTTTCTGCTTGGTGCGCTATCTTTGGAGAGAGGTGCGCTCTCTCTTGGTTATCTGTTGGGTCTAGTGTTGCTTCCAGAATCATTCTATCTGTCAAATTTTATGGTGCTCGGGGGTGGTTTTGTGCCTATGGTTGGGTGAAAATATTGTGATTTTGTTTATGGTTAAACGAGCACATCGAATATTTTAACAGGTTATCGACCCATGCCACCTTCAGGACAATGTAATCACCGGAAGGTAGAGTGGTAGTTCCTTGTTAAGCTCATTGTGGCACTAGTTGCAGCTGCAACTAGGGTTTATAAATTTGTAGCTGCAATAAACCCTAACCTAATCCTTTTGGAAATTCAAGTAAGAATTTTGGTACAATTATTGGACATTCTAGTGCACCTTAGCCTAGCGCACCTCTTGGTATCTTTTGCTAGAAAAAACGTCAAGGTTGAAATTTTGGGTCAAATTCAAAGTTTGACTGATCATAGTCAAATTCAAAGGCAATCATGACTTACTCTATGAAATTAGAAAACAAGCTATAAGGAGCTTCAAACTTCAGAGCATGGAAGACAAGGATTGACCTCATCCTTGCCAAGAACAACGTTTTAGCTATCATGAATGACGAGATCATGGAACCACAGTTTGAAGAAGGAAAAGAAAATGAACCTTAGAATGTTGCAACAATGGAGAAGTTCAAGGACAATGACATCAACTCTATGAGTATCATTGTGGACTCTATCAAACATCACTTGATACTCTACATATCTAATCTTGACTCATCCAAGAAGATGTACGATTCCCTAACCAACCCTTTTGCAGTCAGAAATATTGGACAAGTGATGAGTTTGAAGAATGAGCTTCATGACACAAATATGACTAAGGATGACATTGTAGCCTAATACTTTGTAAGGATTTATGAGTTGAGAGATCAACTACAAGCCATTGAAGAAGTCATTAAAGAAAAGGAAATTGTGAATATAGCAATTAATGGTCTTTCTAGATCATCAGATGCATTTGTTGCAAGTATGAACACAAGAAAGGAGTTTCCAAAGCTGGAAGAACTTTGGACCTGTTGTGCACAAGAAGAGACAAGGATAAACTCAAAAGGAAGATATCAAAAAGAAGAGGATGCCCAAGCCTATGCAACAAAGTTCAAGAGACATGAAGGTAAGAAAAGATTTGGTTCAAGAAAGAAATTCAATCATAAGAGAGATATGTCAAAGGTACAATGTTTTGGATGCCATGAATATGGCCAATACAAAAAGGATTGTCCAAAACTAACAAAGAAGAGAAAGGAAATACACAATGCATCAATTGTCAATGATGAAGAACCTTCAAATAAATCCAAGCATGAAGAAACATATTTCTCTTACTACTCATCTCTTACAGGATCTCTTGAAGATGGCATATGTTTGATTGATAATGGAGCTTCAAGACATATAACAGGTGATCGTGAAAATCTCTCAAGCATGAAGGAAAAGAAAACATCACATAAAGTGGATCTTGGAGACAACAACTCTTATGAAGTCAAGGGAATTGGAAAAGCTTCTATCAAGATGGAATCAGGTAACAATGTTCATCTTGGCTATGTTTTATATGTTCCTGGTTTGAAAAAAGAATTTATTTTCTATTTCTTGCTTAGAAGACAAAGGAGATAGAATATCCTTTTTCGATCGAAAATTTCTTGTATGGTCTAAAGATTCAAAAATAGAAGATGCTAGAGTCGTTGGGATACGTGAAGGAAGATTGTATAAACTCCTAGGTCATAATACTCAAGCTCTTGTACATGATAAACTCGGTCCTAGTGAGTTATGGCATAGAAGGTATGATCACCTTCATTATCAAGAAATTACATCTCTAAAGTAGATGGTTGTAGGCATACAAGAGCTACAATCATTCCATGAAGATGTTTGCAGAGGATGTGCACTTGGGAAGAATATTAAGAAGCCATTCCCAAGCAGTGAGAATAGATCCAGGGGGATCTTGGATCTAATACACTTAGATGTATCTGGTCCTATGCCAGTGAAGTCTCTAGGAGGCTCTCTTTACTATGTAACGTTCATAGATGATTTCTCAGGAAAGACTTGGATGTATCTGATAAAGATGAAATATGAAGTATTTGGAAAGTTCCAAGAATTCAAAGTTGAAGTGGAAAACTTGACAAATAAGAAGATCAAGATGCTAAGATATGATAATGGAGGAGAATACACCTCCAAGGAGATCGTTTCATTTTGTAAAGAAGCCAGGATTAGGAGGGAGCTAATTGTCCCACACAATCCTCAATAGAATAGTGTGGCAGAAAGAAAGAATCGTTCCATTGAAGAATTTGTTAAGGCAATGATGAATGATCAGAATTTATCCATGTTTCTATGGGGAGAAGTAGCTATGACAAATGTATATATTCAGAATAGAAGTCCTCATCGTACATTGAAGAAGATGACTCCAGAAGAAGCCTTCTCTAGAAAGAAGCCAAGTGTGGAACACTTAAGGATATTTGGTTTTCCTGTCTATATCCATGTTCCCAAGGACAAAAAGAAGAAGTTGGAACCTTCACAATTTAAAATTTCTCACTCCTCTAATGGTATTTCATAAAAATCCTTACCCTGTCTTCACCTAATTTCTCACTACTTCTGACTTTCGAACAAGTTTGTGTTTCAAGCAAATTTGATTGGTTACTATCTTTGGCCACTAGTTTTATCTCCTTTGGATAGTAGTCATTATTGGTCGAGAGCTTGAGCCATGCATCTTCTTCTATAAGTGCAAAAGTAGTTGAAATGGAAAAGAAAAAGTCATCATTGACCATATCTTTGTTTACTGGAAAGCTTGCAAGCATCTTTTGTATATACACATAAACGCCTTAACTCGAATACGTGGTCTTGTGCTTGACATAGAGCTCCAATTTTTGTAGTAATAGATTAGGAGAAATAGTCGTAGTTGTCATAATCAGTGCTTTTAGATCTCAAACTTTACTTCCCTTGAAATACACAGGATTCTGCCACTTGTCCTCTTGAATCGGACGGTGGGGATTTTCTTCGGATGATTCGGCGATAGATATTTGCTTCAGATCTTTACCCGGAATCCATAGATTCATACCACCTATTCTCTGGATCTGTCGGCCTAGACTTACTTCGACCAATACGACACTTGAAATTTACTTTGGCTCTGTGGATCTCCAGGCTTCGGGAGTTTCAAATATCAATTGAAAACCCTCGAAGTGATTTCTCCAAATTCAATGATCTGTCGACACGTATCCCTCTAGATCCGATGGTTGAGATTTACTCTGGCTATCCGGATCTCCGGGCTTTGGGAGTTTCAATTCTCAACTGGGAACTCTCGAAGTGATATTTTCCCAAAGTCTCAAATCAGTTGACACGTACTCCACCTGACAATCAACGGTCTGGATTGTCTTCGGCGATTTTCACCTCCTCCTCATCCACAAACTTTCGAAGTTGTGGATCTCATGCCACCTGTCCCCCCTTGACGATGGACGGACCCAATTTACTTCGAGACTTTGGAACTTTAGAAAGTTCACTCTCCTACGTGTGCAACACTAAGACTCATGCACCTTGATTCGATCATACACTTTTTGGTCCTCTAAATGACGATCCAATGACCATTGTCACTCTCCCTCCTGAGCTTCCGACTTCCTTCGACTTAGAATATTTTCTAAGTATTCAAAGGCATTGACCTTTGTTTCTCCTATGAATCTGTCTCTTGGACCTCGTCTGCACTTATGGAAAGTGCTATCTCTTCTGAGCTTTCTCGCCTTCTGCTCCTTTGACTTCTTATGGAATCACTTCGACACTTAGCCGAATTTCGGATCTGTGCACTCCTTACATCATGTTCTTACACAAGGTTTGTGTTCTTGCAGACGACTGTGCACGCCTTGCAACAGTCACTTTGCACTCCTTGCAAAGGAAAATTTACGCTACCTCTTCTGATCTTATGAGTCGAAACAAAATCTGTCAACACACTCCTTGCTGACTGTGTGCACACCTTGCACATGATCGACGAAGAGAAACGATTGAAATTTATGCAAACATTTCAAAACTTCATATACTCATAATGAGATTCATTCATTCATGAAAAAAACAATAACAGGGAATTGCAAAACAAACACAACACCATGCATTGGATCAATTTTTCTCTGTTATATTCATTCAAAAGTAAATGGCTACAGCTATGATAAAAAACAACAACTAAAAACTTAGAAATCTCCTACTAACTCACAACAGCCTCATTTGGGCGGACAAACCTCTATTTATCTCAGAGGGTGCTTAGGGTTCCCCCCGACTACTCGTCTACTCGAAAATGAAAAAAATAAATAACTGCTTGAGTCAGTTACATTCAAGACTCAGAATAAAAATTCCCAATCATTTGTGATCATTCAACTTCCAAGCATTTGATCTTCTTTCGTTTTTCCAATCAAGTCCAAAATATTCGCAATAACTGTCAGCATTTCAAATTCCAAAATGATTCTCGGGCGCTAAGTTGTCTTGCCACGTATGCCTGCTGACGATGCTCCTACATCATCTAGCCTCTGAATTTGATATGAAGGAACTTGGTCTCATGCATTATTATTTGGGACTAGAAGTATGGCAGAAGCATGGTGAAATATTCCTAGGGAAAGGGAAGTGCATTGTAAAGATCCTTCAGAAGTTTGGGATGATGGATTTCAAAACCATGGCAACTCCCATGGTCACAGATCTGAGGAAGTTGAGAGACTTTGATTCTGATCTAGTAGACTCATCCCTGTACCGACAATTGATTGGCTCATTGATGTATTTGGTTAATATGAGGTCGAACATTTGCTTTCTTGTGAACATGTTCCAGGTGGAACCTAGACATGAGCATTGGATAACTGCAAAACATATTTTGAGATATCTTCATGGGACACTAAATTATGGTTTGAGATATGCCTCAAACAATGATGTACAAATGCATGGATTTACTAATTTAGATTGGGCAGGGAGTGAAGATGACAAAAATAGTACTTTTGGTATATGTTTTAGTTTGGGATCTGCTATGATATCATTGGATAGCATGAAATAGAAGTCTATTGCACTCAACACTACAAAAGTAGAGTATATTCCAGCTTGTGAGTCTTGTACGGAAGCAGTATGGCTCTATAAGCTGGTTTTTGGACTATTTGATCAGGTGTTAGATTCGACTGTGATCTATTGTGATAATCAAAGACATGTGAACCTTTCAGAGAACCTCGTGTTCCATGACAGGTCGAAGCACATTGAGATCAAGTACTATTTTATTTGTGATAAAGTCCAAAAAGGAGAAGTGGTTCTCTAGTACATCTCCACCAATGAGAAAACATATGACATTTTGACGAAGCCTCTATCCAAGATAAAGTTTTCATATTTGAGGGACAAGATGGGACTCATGGAGATTGCTCCCTTAATTGAAAGGGAGGAGATGACTTCCTCAATTGGGAGGGAGTGATGATATATGGCATCATGGATAGTTAGTGTGTTGGTGGACAAACATTCTCCAGGTGGAGAATAGTCCAGGTTTACAGATTGTGGGTGGACAAACATTCTCCCTGTGGAGAATGGTCCAGGTTGACAGATTGTTTATGTATCATGGACAATTACTCTTCTAGGACATATGTCCAGATTATAAGAATGTTCCAAGAGAACTATTCTTCTAGGATGTATGTCCAAATTATAAGAATGGTCCTCCCCCTATGGCATGGCGTCCTGATTAGGGTGGTTGATATAGGAAATTTTCTCTAGGACACATATGGTGACAGGATTAGAGAATGGTTTGGGGAAATCATTCTTCTAGGATGTATGTCTGGATTAGAAGAATGATCCCTATAGCCCTTGGCATGAATTTCAACATATGGGAGGATATTCATTCTTCTAGGACGTATGTCCATATTAGAAGAATGGTCCTTGTGGCCCATGGTGTGTCTTGCAACATCTGGGAGGACAATCGTTCTTCTAGGACGTATGTCTGGATTAGAAGAATGGTCCTTGTAGCCCATTGCGGGACTTTCAACATCTGTTGGGACAATTATTCTTCTAGGACACATGCTTGGATTAGAAGAATGGTCCCTGTATTACTCTATTGAGTGGGTGACTTATGCAAGACACTTTGTTGAGTGCGTTGAGTTAAGCACATGACTTATTCGACATCATGCCCGATTACTCAAATGGAGTATCGCTTCGAGATATGATGCAAACAACGATGTATTTTGATGCCAGGATGTTATCAGATGATACTGATAAGTGATGATGATGCTCGTGACTTGACCTGCGTGATCATGAGATAGCCTGTGTGTCTATGATGATGCTACCTATTAATACCTCCCTAGCTAGGAGGGAGTGTTGATATTATGGTAACTGTGGGAGGTATCAACCGCCATGTGTAACCTATAACTAGAATAGAATATTCTGGAAGCTAGAGAAACCCTAAACAAATGTGTAAAAACCCTAGAAGACAAGTCGGCTCAGTAAAAGAATTAATATTAAAGTATTATCCTATAGAAGGACAAGTCGGCCGAGACAATTGACAAAGAGCATTATAAATAGAGGTTGCTTGAGTTCATTTAGAACACACTCTCACTCAATTCAAGTGGTGTGCAAGTCTAGAAGAGGAGTGCAGGTACAATGACTACAACTAGGTATTGGTCTTGGTCTTTGGTTTGGGACTTTCTGCTTGGTGCTCTATCTTTGGAGAGAGGTGCACTCTCTCTTGGTTATCTGTTGGGTCTAGTGTTGCTTCTGGAATCATTCTATCTATCAAAGGTTACAATGCTTGGGGGTGGTTGCATCCCTATGGTTGGGTGTCAATATTGTGATATTGTCTATGGTTAAATGAGCACAACCAATGTTTTAACAATTGGTACCAAATAAATCATCAAAACTAGTGCCATCATGGATTGTTCACTGGTCCACTTTAGATGAGGTGCTAGAAGAAGCACCAAAAGGAGAAGGATCATTAGGTTTTGAAAGAGAATGATCCACTAAAACAATTGGAGATGAATCCTCTACAATAAGAGTGAGGTAAGATCTCAATGAACCATGGGAAAGAACATTTTCAAAGGCAACATCTCTCCTTTCAATCACCTTATTGGTGGAAGGATCATACAAGTGATATGCATTGGGATTTTCATTGTAGCCCACTAGAATGAAATGTTAGTTATTAGGTTGTAACTTGTTGCACTTTTCTTTAGGAATATGTGCTTGTGCACAAGATTTAAATACTTTAAAATGCATAATAAAGGGTTTGTAACCATATCATTTCTCGAAAGGGGACATATGTCTAATATCTTTAGTAGGTGTCTAGTTGATGATACAATCTACACAAAAGACTACTTCTCCTCGAAACTTAAGTGCCATATGATGAGAATGCAACATACAATGAACTATTTATGTAATGCCTATATGTCTTCGATGTGCCACTTCATCTTGCAAGGGGACTAGATTCTATCAAAAAATGCCAAAATATGTGAAAAATTAATGACGACCATTACCAAAGTGTATATCTCCATGACCAATCATGATAGATTTTATCCTATGATTGCTATTATTTTCCACCAAGGATTTAAATCCATTTAACTTCTCAAGGGATTTATCATTGGATTGAATAACATATGTCCAAAATAAGAAAGAGAAATCATCAATGAATGTGAGGAAATATTTATCCCCGCTAAGAGAATGAGTAGTGATAGTCTCACAGATATCACTATAAACCAACTCAAGAGGGCGAGAGGTTTCCCTCCTATATTTTTTGGGAAAGGACTCATGATGGTGTTATCCTATAATGCATCCTTCAAACATCACTAGGTGGTTGAATCAATGGAAGGCCATCTACCATCCTTAAACGACTCATATGATGCAAGGTCCCATAATTAGTATGAATGAATTGGTGATGCCATAGTTCACTAGTGTTGTCGATATTGGAAACCATTATAGAGAATCTAGTTCACTTTGAAGGAGATGAATATTTCCCCAACTTATTCTTATGATCATATTCATCACAATAACCATAAGCAATCACACTCAATCATCATCTGTGTCCTTGATAACATGTTAATTTGGCAAAAAATCTACCTTTTTGTTGGTGTGAGTGATATAATATATATAAAGAAGATTTGGTTCTATTCTTGGATCATGAAGAGTCACTCCAAGTTTGGATCATTTATTGTTCATGGATCATACTTTACCAATGTTGCTTTGAAAACTTTGTAGTGTGATGAACTAAAATTAAGGGGAAGAAGGAGTGTGTTACCTTACAAAGGAGCACAAAATTGAAAAATCATCCCTTAAATTCCTCCCCAAAATAGACAAATATGTCAAGGAGACTCTTGCTAGTGAAGATAAGGGTAAGAAAACCCCCCCAAAAATAGTTATTGTCACAAAAACAAGATGTTAAAACCCTAATTTGTATATGTAATTTCCTTGGAATCTCTAACATGATGTTGACATCATAAGAGACAATAGATCAATGGTTCTATCTTTAACATACCCCAATCCAACACTTGACATAGATCACAAGAAGACTTTAGAAAGATACTTTAACCATAACCAAGAGAAAGTCACCATAAGTGACCTCGGGAAAAAGTATAAATGAATTCAATTGAATGAGATGAATGTTGCAAATGAGGGATATGGTGTATTTATACCACTCCATTAAGGAGGATATTGGGTTGAACTTACCCTAAAATACAATAAAAATATGATAAAGTGTAATGATGCATGTAGCCAACTTTCCTTCCCCTTAAGCACCATCTTTCACTTTCAAAGCTCCCCTGCTATGAAAGTGAAATGACCCATGACTACCCATAGGCTGGCTTGGCACATGGATACAAGTGAAGTTTACACACATAATATCAACACATCCATATTCAATATGTCCTCCAATATTTGATCATAATCTATTTTTTGTTTTGTGTTGATATAATTTGTATTTTTTAGATTTAAGGAAGGAAAATAAATTAAAAAAATGAGCAAGCCTAATGCTTAGAACTTGAGAGATCAATAATGAAAACATTAACTAAGGTGTCGTTAGTGTTTCCCTTTGTGATTTTATATGGTAACCAATACTAATTAAGCATTGGAAATGTAAATAACAACATAACTAGGATAGAAGATGCAAATGATAAATAAATACGAGATCATAAATGCATTTGAATGAAACAAAAATGCAACTTTAACAAAAAACATTTAAATAAGCGAACATGTAACAACTTTAAAGAGCAAAATATTACAACGGGGTGATATGACCAAAACTCCGTATTTTATTCCATGTAAAGATTATCCTCAAGATTACATTTGGGGAATACAACAACCACTCAAGATTACATTTGGGGAATACAACAACCACTCACAACTCCTATGAAGGCTAGACCAATTCTAATTAAGACTCGTCCCAATGTTTTTGAGACATACAAGGACAAGCTAGAGACCCAATACATGCAGGAAGAAAAGAATGTAGTTCATGACTTCAGAAAGGGAATATGGGACCCTTGGACCAACACATCATTGTTTATGTTATTAATCAATTATAATAGGTAGGTTTGTAGTAAAGCAATTAATTCCAACAAACATAAAATGATATACTTGATCATCAAGATAGATTTCACCTAAATAGTGTTTTGAACCCCCAAAATGTATTCTTGTTATCATTCAATGCCATTAGATCCTTTGGAACGCAACATATGAAAGTGAATATGATAAAGTTATTGTAATTTTGGTGGAGCTTTGCATACCTTGTGCTTATGCAATTTATTTCTCCATGTCTTCACTTGATAGTGATTTCGACAACAAAAGGTAGTTATCAATTACTTTTGAGAAAATAATGAACAAGGAAAACATAAAGGACCATTTCGGATGAAATTGTGACAACAACAAATATAATAATATCCAAGGTTCGTGGCTTGAGAAAACTCAAAAAAGGGGAACCCACCACTAGGCACAACTTAAAGTACCATAAGCTACCATGACTTGTGACCTCCCAGAGATTGTCTCACCTTATAATTCCGAGATAAAACCCATTTGTCCTCCTTGTGTCCACCTCTTCTCCTTTTTAATAAACATGAGAATAGTAAAAAAATTATGTAAATTTGTGGAACATCATAAATATAATACTAAATCCATTCTTAAAATCCAAACATCACATTGTTGTCCACATAACACTAATATAAATATTTAAACAAATGTTGAAAATAAAACATCATAACCATGTTGTCACCAAATTGATAATCATATGTAAATCAGATGATATGTACATCCATACCAAAACTAAATAATGAGATGTCATTCATAATATACAAAACTATAAAAAATCAAAGTATCCATAAACAAGAGTAATAGCTGCAAATCAGCTAGTCCCTGCCTTAATATTATATTTATGTTTTGTTTAAATAATTTACAAATAAAAATAAAAAAATTATAAATTGTTTCTTAATATATTTAAAAAAAAAGTGTATTAAACTAAGTGAAGAAGTTAATTACAATAGAAACACAAAAATTGCAAACAATTTAGACATACTTGTATCAAATCCAAATTGAAATCATAATTTTAAATTAATTAATAAATAAATAAATAAAATAAATAAAAAATTGTTTAAACATAGGATTCTTTTAAGAAAATATTACGATTCATGAATATCTTTCAACATCATAAAATGTGTTTCCTTTTAAATTCAATAATTAATATTTCTACAATACAGGCTTGTAGGTCTAGAAACTGAGAATCATTCTACTCTATTGAAGAGTGTATGTCTAAAACTTGACAATCATTCTACTCTATTCTATAATAGTGAGAACAAAATTATAAAAAAAATTAGATGTGATACACTCTACTTTACAACATTCAAATCAAAGATAACAATGATAAGCTCATTTGTAGAGTAGTAAGCTCCTTAACCACCCATTATACAAAATTGGATTTTAATATTGACTTTTATGAATTCCCAAGTTTTTTGAATTGAGTCCATTATTCTATTGATCATTAACACCTCTAAGCAACTAAAATTTTAATGATTATTGATACACTTTCCAGATACATATATTGAATTTGATAATAACTCTTTATCAAATCTACAAGTAAAACTAACTCATCTTCCAAATTTATGCTTTGATTAGATTTTGTTTGTTAGCTTATCAAAGAAACTTGGGAGTGACGAACCTTTGTTTATTAACTTATCAAAGGAACTTGAGATTTAATTTCATCTTTCAATACTTTAAAAAACATTAGAATATGAATATTTTTTAACCTCTACTTAATATGTGGGAACAATGAGCTCATTATATGATTAATTGCGACCACTCCAAAGAAAATTTTGTCTTCGATTTTTCTCCAAAATTAACTTAATCAATATGGTTTCAATACAAATCTAGCATAAATGACATGAAGCATTTATCTTATATGATTAATTGTTACCACTCCAAAGAAAATTTTGTTCTCATTTTTTCTCTAAAATTAACTTAATCAATATGGTTTTAATTTGACAAATCTAACATGAATGACATGAAGCATTTATTTTATTTTTTATACAGCTTATAAAAAATCAAATCAAATTGAACAAATCAATAAAAAAAATTCAAATAGAATTGAACCAATAAAAAAAAATTCAAGTAGAATTGAATAAATCAATATAGAGTCTTTTAGATTTCAATTTTTTTTTAATAATAAAATACTTTGTGAATTCAAAAAAACACATATATATTTAGGATATAAATAATTCAATTTTTTATTATTATATATATTCGCATTACAAATAATTCCAAAGCACAATTATTTTGTTGACTTAACTCATTCATTCTTTATATTTTAAAGTATAATTTATATGAGAATATTATAAAAAAATTAATACATTTATTTTATGCAGAATTTATTAGAAAACAAAATATTTAATTAAAAAATTTATAATCTTTTTTATTTTATAAAAAGTTTTTATATATTTTATAAAATATAATTTATTGAAAAATAAAGATATTTGTGGATTCTCATTTACTATTTTTTTTAACTTAAATTTTGACTTATAATAATATTGTATTTTTATTAAAAAAAAATTAAAATAATTGTAACGTTTTAATAATATAAATATTAAATTTACTATAATATTTTAATTAAATTTAATTATAAGATTTTAATAATATAATATTTACTATTTTTTAAGTTAAATTTTGACCAATAATATTGTATTTAAAATAATAATAATAATAATAAATAAATAAATAAATAATTATAAGGTTATATATATATATATATATATATATATTTTTATTTTTTTTTTTATTTTTTTATTTTAATAATTATAAGGTTTTATTTTATATTTGAATTTATTAGAGAGCAAAATAGTTAGTTAAAAAAATTATAATTTTTTTTTCATTTTATTAAAAGTTTGTATATTTTTTCAATAATACATATATTTGAGTATTCTGTTTACTCATTTGTTAACCTAAATTTTAACATGTAAAATTTCATTTTCATAATTTGGTTTATATAGATATAATTAATGTTGTATGTTATTTACTTAAATTTTGATATATGATTTTATAATTAATTCTAATATTTTAAGTAGGTAGTTTGATTTTAATAATATTAAATTATAATTTAGTATATCATTAGTAATGAGACAATGATCACTAATTACTATATAAAAATGCAAACTAATCCATTATAATAAAATTACATCAACATTAAAAAGAATCGAAACATATACAAAACAACAATAATTAATTAATATAAACACATTCATTTTCAAACACATTCATTTTCATATAAAAAAATGCATGCAAATGTTTTTTTTTAAGTGGAACGGTTGGAGTTGTATTAAATTAAAAAAGCCGCCAAAAATAAAAATAAAAAAGATACAAGTGGCAGGGTGTGGGCACCTCTGTTGCTTCCATAGAAGTGAATGTGTCTATCTATGCTTGAGAGAGATGTAACCATTGTTCCTAATAAACTACATATCTGCCATGTGAAGATGGCAATAAACATATTTAACAACAACAAAAATTTGCAGTTCATAAAAACCTAGTGCTAGATGTGGGGCTGCCCTGGTTCTTCCTGTTGAGCTTTTGGGTTCTCCTCTGTCTGGTGCGCCTCTGCGAAGTGTTGCTCTTGGTTCTCCTCTGCCCAGATGCGATCTGAGAAACTTGGCACTATAGGAACATGTTGATCATTGTTGGCTACAGAATGAAAAGTCGAGGGTAGTTGGGATTCATCAGTGCGAACAAAGTGTGCTGGTTGTTGGGGATTTGCCAAGCATTGAGTGACAACTCCAATCTGTCTTGTGTTCCGATTGACCCCCCTTAGGACGATTGCCAATTCTTGATTGTGGCGAATTTCTTGTTGCTACATTTGGGATTGTATCTTTGACATGATTTCGCGAATCCCCTGGTTTTCCTATTGAAGTTCGCGGTGTCGTGAGCCTGAGCGCTCTTCAATTCGCCTGTAATCTGTTCGCAGAGCTTGGAATTTCTCTCGAAGTTCTTCAGCGGTGTAGACTGGGCAGTGTTATCGCACAGTTTGTAGCTAGGATAAAAGACTATAGGAAAGAAGGCCAAACGAGAGTAACAGGAACCTATCCCACCCAATGTCACCATGAAGGGAAGGTTATTTCTCTTTCGGGAGGTTAGGCTCAGGGGAGACGTCCCCGTTGACTTGGGGTTTTGAAGAGACAAAAGGGTATTAAGGCAAAGATGAGATCGTTCCCCTTCACAAGTCACCACCCAAACAGATAGTCTGGCCAAAGGCCAATTAAAGATAACCCACCCCCAAGATAGTATACCTACCTGGAACAAAGCAACAAC
>SNQJ01S0029744.1:150397-178129 GCA_010110895.2 Picea sitchensis
AATTTAAAGCCGAACTTTATCAAAAAAAAATTAAGGTGAATTTTTCCAGAATTTCATTGGTGTCGAATTCAAACACGAACGCAGTGACTATGGGTAAAACCAAGGTTCTGATCTTCAATGCATCAAAGAGTTCCCTTACAAACTTACATTTCCATTACAAGGGGGTAGAGATTGAGATCACCACAACATACACTTATATGGGTGTACAATTCACGGGGCCCTGTCTCAGCAACGATATGCCCTTCTGCCTAGCATCAATAAAGGGTACGGTTCCCTGGCCCTCATCAAGAGAAGGTGCTTTTTGGGTCAATTTCAGGACATGTTGTCCAAACTCATCCTCATGGAGGCAATTATCAGACCCGCAATTCTGTCGATCTTGTTATAGACAGTCTAGGCCAAGTTGGAGGGGGTCTAGACTCTACTTCTCATGTGTATCGTCAATTGCAAGCGAACGGTTCCACAACCCATTATTCAGGTAGAGTTGTGTGTCCACCCATTCTGCCTTGAGGTCATTTTCTGCCTAGTCTCTTTCCTTCGTAGAGTTAGATCTTTTCGTGACTTTACCATCGGGAGACAACAGTATCTCTAACTAGCTCTTTGCTCATCAGAGGATCTTGCTTCAACTTCCCCCTCAGGCCATGCTCATGGTTGGTTCTCAGAGGCATCTTGACTCCTCCAGTCGATGACTATCTCCCCAAAGCGCCTCCCATCGTTTAGTTTCCATCTCTTGTCGACTAGACAAGTACTGAATCAAGCTACCAGAGAGGACATTTACAGACTCTGCACTCAGGTCACTTGGACCTCGCCTTTGGTGAACCTGGGTCTTAGGATGTCCTTCTATCTAGAGTAATTTTTGGAGTTGCAAGATGGCATCATAGTCCACCCCTCGTATACACACAGACATTGGATGCACTCACTCAAGATTCCTTTCGGTTATCTCTAGTTCGGATCCCATCGACTCCAGATTGAGACAGATCACCATATACCACGATCCAATAGGATCTTCCAGATGTGCCACTTATAGGAGCCAGAGATAGAGATGCACCTCATCTTTAGGTGTCCTATATACTATAAGATCAAAGGACACTACCATTGTATATACAGGGACTCAGGGGGCTCACTCTCTACCTTCTTCTAGTACCAAGACCAGAGAAGCCTAGCCCTCTTCATTAGGGAGATATTCTGCCACAGATCTCAGTTCTTGCACGCCACACCTTGCCTTGGGATGACTAGGACGATCACCTCTTACTTTCATGCTAACCCATCAGCTGGAGGGCTGAGTCCCAAAGCACACTAGACAATAGATCGGTGAGACCTCGTGTCTCTCTTCAACCTCTCCCCCATGGAGACAGATCATCATCATCGAGACCAATTCGGAAATGTCATACGACACATCAACCCACACATTCTCAGAGAGTTAGAGGAACTATCTCTAGACAACTCAAGAGTAGGGCACCTCCCGTTTGTCAGACCACCTCCTAGTTTCAGACGATCTACCAGAGTTCTATTCAGACTTTCTTTCTTTTGGCCTCAGATGCTAGGAGTATTCCCCGCTCCTACATCCCCACCAGGATCATACGGTCGAACCTCTTGATAGTCCATGAGGACTGCGACAGGGAGTCAATGCCCAGTTCGCCCACCTCTCCCTCGACCATTCAATCTGAGAGACCTTGACAACCTCATCGTCAAACACCTCTCTCTCTCTCTCTTATCATGGTTATATACTTTTTGAGACTAATTGACTATCAGTTTTTTTATGTTATTTTCAGCATTTTTGGTATTATCTAGGAGTTGCATTTGCACTCCCACATTGTAATCACAGTTGATGTATCTCTCAGTCCCATTGACCTACTTTTGTGGTCATTTGTTGGACATTAATAAAATTATCTTATCTTATCTTATCTTGTAAGAGTGGTGGAAATTTATTTTGCACTATTTTCCAAGACTTCCTGGCATTGAGGCACTCCCAAAAGATGTGCTTGACTGTCTCCTATTTACTATTGGAGGCACTTGTTATCTGTTAGACCAATTTTTGCTAGTTTTCATTTAGTGGGAAAACCTTGGTATTTTGACCAACCACATGTAACACTCTAAGCTTGTAGGATAACCTATATGACCAGATGTTGTTGAGTCTGGTGATCCAGCAGAACTCACTATGTGAGCTTCCCCATCTCTTATTTAAAAATTGGAGCCAGTTGGGTCTTCCTGTGCATGAGAAAGTATAATTTCCTACTGTTGTACTCTATCAGAAACTCATAACCAGTCACTCAAAATCGGACCTTCCACTAAGATAAGTAATTGTAACTTTCTGATGATGACTTATTTCTGCTATCTTAAATGTTCAAGTGACTTTAAGACCTGATGATGGGGTTATTGAAGTTTACCAGAATACCCATGAAGACTGTGGGGATGGTCATTTATACAGTAACCTGCCAACAACTTTTCTTAAAACTAAGTTTTCTATTTGTTGATTAAGTTCTTGATTGTGAATGCATTATGTATGTTCATTACTTTCTTGGGTTTCATTAGTCTCAGAATCATAAATTTCATGGGTTGAAGTTTATATTTGAAAAATCTTGAACTTTAAATGGTGCAGCTCCTTAGAATGTAGGGTGCTATCTTTGATTCTTGGTATAATCTGCAGTGTTTGATTGCCTTGTAAGAAATTGGTGCTTTCATAGAGTTCTGTCTGGTCCTACAGATTGGGTGATATCCTGATTTTTTCTATACAGATGGGTTTACCATCTGATTGTGAGCAATACATACACAGACTTGGTAGAACTGGACGTAAAGGAAAAGAGGGACATGGTTTGTTTTTGCTTGCACCATGGGAAGAATTATTTTTAGCTGATGTGCAAGAATTGCCGATAAAGAGGGATTCATTGCCTAAAATGCACTTGGAGATTATATCAAGGGTGAGTTTTTCCCCTCCCAGACATAGCTTGTTGTTTTCTTAAATTATTAGTTTCAGTGGAGTGTGTAATTTACTCTATGCTGGTTATATATTTTTGCTAAAAACCTTTCCCACATTGCCAATAATTATAAACCATAGTTGAATGGTTGCTGGTAAAATCACTTTCAGTAAAACAGCCACAATGGGGAGTTTTAAGTTTAAATGGATTATCAGTCTTATGATAATCAATCCAATCCACAACACAGATGCCCTTAATCTGGACAGAAATCCTATTTGTTTCTCTCCTACTATAATACTTTGGAAAACATACAGTAGAGCACGTAACCTGCTTTAATTTGCTTATAGTTTTTACTCTTGCTTTGCCTGTCTTCTTTTTTGTCAAAAATTTGGCATGCAAGCCTTACGTTACAGTAGAGCACTAACCTGCTTTAATTTGTTTATAGTTTTTACTCTTGCTTTGCCTGTCTTCTTTTTTGTCAAAAATTTAGCATGCAAGGCTTACATTTACATTATCAAGAAAATATGTTTTATCCTTAGGATGCTACTTGCTGGAATTGGGCTGGTTGATCAATAAGGACCTTGCATGCCTTACGTTACTGTCAATGCAATAAAGTGTTTGTGTTGTTGAGTTCCTAGATGAACATGTCTATTGATGATAAACAACTCTCTGGTTTTTGACAGGTACAGTATGCAATAGCTAATGTTGATTTAAGTGCCAAGGAATATGCTTATCATGCATGGCTTGGGTACTACAATTCTATGAAATCTATTGGCCGAGATAAAACAAGACTTGTTGAACTTGCAAATCAATTCAGCCGCCCAATTGGCTTGGAACAACAACCAGAACTATTAAGGAAAACTGCGGTAAAAATGGGTCTCAAGGGTATTCTTGGACTTCGGATAAAGAAAAAATAATTTGCTTCCTTGATGACACATGATGGTTGCTCCATTGTATCATTTTTTTGTAGTCTAATTCAATTGCTTTGAGGCTTTTCTAGTTTTTTTAATGAGCTACAACCTTTCACTCATCGGCCTGTCTTATTTAGCCATGAATACTGAGCTTTTCATGTGACAGGAGAAAAGCAACAAATTGAATGTAAATATAGCCTATCATATCATAATATCTCAGGTCTGTTGCTGAATGTAAGGTATTATTCTTGCCAATAGACCAGTGGTTTCAGAGATCCAACTACAACCTGTAATGTTGGAATCCAAATCCCTTACATTCTGTTTATTGGAATGAAAACAAGTTATATATTTTCTAAGTTTGGCATTGATAGTTGCATATAATTGGCAAGGATGGAATTATATCTTTGAGCTCTGAGCTTTACCACTTAAAAAGTGGAAGAAATGTTAGTAATAGAAACAAAGTCCTAGGTGATAAAAAATATGGTCTTGCCTTTAGTACCGGAAACAAGTCCATAGTGATAGAAAACATGACCTTGCCCTTGGTACTTGAAACAAGTCCTTAGCGATAAAAGACATGGCATTTCCCCCACCCAAGGGAAGTCTAACGAAGGTAAGAAGCCAATAATCCAGCTTGTGATGTCTATTAGTAATTTTAGAGCCTTCACCTTGGAAAATAATGCAATTGCATGAAACCATTTTTCTCTTAAATAGTTACATAACTTTGATAATTCATTTTATTGATAGAAATAGAAAGTTCTTAAGAAATCAAATTTCCATCATATGCAGTGTGTGTACTTTCACTAAACCTGGATACTTCTATAATTCATTTTATTTATAGAAATAGAAAGTTCTTAAGAAATCAAATTTCCATCATATGCAGTGTGTGTACTTTCACTAAACCTGGATAAATGTAGAGTTTCATTGTGTCTGTAATTGCTTCTATAACCCACCCCTAACCACATCAAGCAATAAGGTTAATGTTGATTGATAAGGTAGATGAATATGCAGGTGCAGGTGTGTGTGTACTTGCAGATAGAATTAAGTTCCTGCGACATTTTCATTTGGTTGATTAAACTTAAGATTTACTTTAGTTTAGGGTTTTAATAAAACAAATTTCAAGCCTATTCAAGTTCAATAGGAATACATTTGCCAAATATTTGAAAACTTTTCATCTGAAATTTCTTCTTTGCTAGCGTTCTAACCATGATTTGATTTTGTGGTTAACAAAGTTGTTTCTCTCTAAAAAAAATATCATAATGCTGCAAAGTTTGTGCTAGATCTTAGTGTTAGTGGCATGTGACCAATAAGCAATTAAAACAACATCATGGACTTGCAATATTATAAAATTATGTATGGGGTGTGATATAATACACAAGAGAGGTTTGACAACCTATACCGTGTTGGTTTGATTTGCGGTATACTTGCAGTTTAATATGGTATGTTATTCTCTCTACTCTCAGTTGTGATGTATGTATACATCACAAATTTTCAATGGTGTTAGAGCTTGTTATCCACCAAGTTGCACTAGGATGTACTTGCAGTCGAGCCGCCAAAGATTTAGCAAGCAGTTGCTCAAAATTATGTATGGAGTGTGATATAATATGCGAGAGAGGTTTGACAACCTATATCGTGTTGGTCTGATTTGTGGTATACTTGCAGTTTAATATGGTATGTTATTCTCTCTACTCTCAGTTGTGTTGTATGTATACATCACACATTTTCTCAATGGTGTTAGGGCATGTTATCCACCAAGTTGCACTAGGATGGACTTATAGTTGAACTGCCAAAGATTGAGCAAGAAGTTGCTCAAAATTCAGAGTTTAGAAGTCCAATCGTTCAATTTGACCACCTTTCCGCATTTCCATCCCCTGTGGGGCATTGTAATAAGATGAGATTGGCATGATGATTTTGTAAAAGGATTGGCTTCCTAAGACTTGATCACGAGTACATACTTTAGTGTTTTTTTTCATTTGTTAATTATTTCTTGCCTGAATCGTTTTAGGCGAGTTATAATTTCTAAGTCTTTTCACTCAAATAAGTATGTAATGATGGTGAGGACTTAGCATGGAAAATCCATATCTAGTGTCTAAATGTTTATATTACCATGCTAGGTCATCAATATTGAGTCATATGGAAATTACGCCAAGTCCCCCTTAGGTTTTTTAATGTTGTGAGTCAATAATTTTTTTTCGTAAAACGAGATTTTTTAATTGTAATTTGGTTGTAAATAAAAAAGTGGTACTAGGAGACATCATATGCCTTGATGTTAGCCAATGTAACTTTCTCTCTTGCTAAGGTTTCACAACCAACTGATTAATATATGCAATCTCGCCATGGAGACGTTTCACTTGTCCTTAGACACTATCTGTTGATCCCATGCACTTAGTTCCATTTCTGTTAAAGCTAGTCAAGCCCCTTTGGACTAGCCTACCAAGACCAATACGAGCTCTAGAGACAAGCCATAGAGAGTGAAGTTGTAGTCTGAAGCTTACCGTGTCAGAACTAAAGGTCTTAGAGCATGCCATTTATGTAAGTTTCTCTCTGGGATATGCCCTTGCAGTCGGAGAGTAGCCCACTTCCTAAACTCCTGAAAACTCTTACTTAAAAAATAAATGACTCAGTTGGTTCGCCCGCTCCTATATCCATTTCATGAGCTAGGTTAAGAAGCTGGGAAATACAAACGATGGAATAGGTGTGTTCAAATTGGGCTTGGCCCCACTAAATGGCGGCGATCCAGGAATTGCCTTATTATACATATGCGGAATGTATGGGAGACTTTAATCTCACTTTTTTCTATTTTGAAGTTGCTGGCCCATCATAAAGCATATAGAAAAATGTGAAGGTTTGGAATTAAGAAGAGTGGCCAGGGACACCCATGAGCGAACAGCCTGAAAGGAATTCTTTAAGATTCGTACTGCCTTGTGCCAGAAGGATTCTATCCTCCTCCTCCTTAAAAAAGGCACCATTACCGCACCATAAATGCACCATTCCCGTGGCTGAGAAAAGGAATATCGTTATGGGTTAGCTCCAAATAATAGAGAAAACCTTGCCTGGGGTAAAGAAAGATGGTTGAAGGTTCTTCTTCCGAAGGTGGCATGGGCAGAGCCCTTATATATGATACCCCACTTTCACCTGAATAGGTCAAGGCTAGGATAGAGCCCGTGGAGGTGGATGTAGTTCCATATGCTTTTTGTGGAAACCAGATCCTGAGGTCCATGAGACCAGGAACCCAGAAATACCTTGTAAAGTGCAAGGAAGGGTGGCCTTTATTCTCATCGTTGCACTTCTCCGCATGGGATTAATGCCCAAATCTAAGGTAAAGAAGATTGGGATTGTGGTATTCATTTTTGGACTTAGAATACCCACTTTACCTAAGTATCCATTTTGTGTGTGAGAGTGATTTTAATCACTCAAAATCAATTTCTCTCACAAAAAGACAAAAAATCAATAAAAATCAGCGAGCCTATTGTTTAGGAAACATGTCTTAGACATGATTTCCTCATGTCTTGAGTTCCAAAGAGAGGTGGCGAGCTATCTCAAGTGGAAGGAAAGTTACTTTGTTAGGTGGCCAAAAGTGGAGATCCCAAAGTTGGGACTTGACCTCCCTTGATGAGATGGCGCATTTTGGGAGGAGGGGCGTCAATCCCAAGAGGTATGACTCACCCTCTCCACCTACCACTCACATGTGGCGATTTTTCACTCCCACACATCTACCTCTTGGATGGCGAGTCACCTCAGCTTGTAGATAGGTGTCAGTCCCTCCCATGCTCATCTTTCCATGCACCCTCTCCACTTGTCATCCGCCCTACATTGGGATTGTCACCCAAAATTCTCTATAAGCAAGTCGACCCTCCTCTTCTTGGCTAATGGGAGTTGGACTATGCTTTTGTATGATCTATTGTAATACTTGTATGCTATTGGAATGAAGAGGAAGACTTTGGAGGTCTAATATATGGTGGCTTGGCTCATGTATGGATGAATGTCATGTATCTTATGAGGTGATCTTGTTCAATTTTTGCATATATACATTGTTAATATTGACCAATTGTATGGATACTGTTATTCATTTGGGCAGGGTTATTAAGCTTGTTGCATTCTTAATTTTATTGTTTATCTACATTAGAAGTTTAATGTGCATGCTTTATTTTTGTTTAAACTAACATGCCATTTGAAGTTCATGTGTAGGTGACACTGAAAATTTAACAATTATTTACAAGTTTTGTGACATTATTCCCTCTTCATTCCATCAAAGAGACTACATTTCCCTTTGTTGTCTCCTTTTGATCGCCCTCTTTAGGTTGGGGGCGTTTTTTAGGGTCTGATGTATACCCTCGGCTCCATGGTTTTGGTTTCAAAGTTATTGTTGTCGAGATTTGAATTTTTGTTACCGAGATTCAGGGTTTTGGATCCTCTCTTTTTCGAGAAGAATGTATACCACTCTAACCTGGTCCATCCTACTTCTAGGTTTTCATTGGAGGCTTTCAATGATGTTTTCTCTCGAAAAAGTTTTTTGTGGTTTTCCCACTCATGATTGCAGCTTCTCTCTTTAGTGATGTTGGTTTGTTCAAGGTTTGATGTATGCTCAGAGATCGGGGTCTTTATGGAGGGTGTTGGTGTCTCTCTCTTCCTCATATCAGTTGGAGGGTTTGGCTAGAGCTTTGAGGTCCTTTCTAAGGGTGTGCAGTGTTGATGCGTTGAAACTTTGAGGTCCTTTTCGAGGGCGTGCAACTTTTTGGTTTCTCCGTTTTTGGTGTTCGTAGGAAGGGGTTTTAAGGTGTCATTTCCTTCTGGTTCTGTTGATGTGAGAGCTTCATGCCGCTTTGATCTGGTCCTTCTAGCATCTGGGGTCTTCTTTGGGTTTGCTTTCTCGACGTGTCTTTCGTGGAGGGGTTTCTTATTCTTCATTGGTTATATTCCCAGTTCACTTATTGTATATTTCTTTGTGGCTCATGAGTTAACTTATAGGCCCCTTTGGGTTTCTATTTTCTGATCACTTTACCCATGGTTGGGTTGTGCTTAAGGCACATACAAAATGTAATTTGGTTCTCTTCAGATGAATAGAATTACACTTTTTTTTTCATGGATTTTTTTTTTTGCATAAGTTTGTCCAAAGTCATTTTGGGCATCTTTTGGGATTGTTTGTTGGCTATTTTTTGCAAATTAGTGGATAACCAAGGGGAGATTCTATCGATTCTTGGTGGATTTGGAGCATTCAAGACCCTCGAGAGCACTTTTCCCCTCAAGAAATAAACCTTTCCAATAAAACTTGTAATCTTGTGATCCACAATTATAAGAATCACAAGCCTTCACAAAAAGAAGAAAAACATTGTAATCGAAGTAATAAAATAAGTGGGCCACATAGTCCCCACTTTTCTTTTACCTCGGTGTCATGGTTTGATTACTTCCGTGGTTTGTTTTTCTGCTCAAGTTTTGCAATTTCACATCTGAGGATAAACTAAAAGTAACCTTAAATCTATCATAAACACCACAATCTTTTAGTTTAGATTTTTGTTTTTGCAAAGTAGTGACTACTTGCTAGATTAGTTTCAATTTCAGTCTTTCATTTTCACAATTTTCAAATTTTGCAAATAAACCAATCTCCTCAGGTCCCCTAAGTAAGTTTTACACAGAAAGGAGCTTGGACAATGTGGATTTAGTTTAATTAGGACAATCATTTATTTTATTGCAATTTCAATTTGGCAAATAAACGCATCCCCTCAACTCCCCGGTTTATGCTTTGAACCCTTGTGAGCCTAAATCGATCTAGGTAACTCATCAAAACCGAGGCTGGTCAGTGTGGATTTAGTCTAATTAGGGAAACCCTCCAAGTTACTATTACTTTAATTGGGGACCAATAGAGATCGTGTGCGAAGTCAAACGAAAACTTTGAGATCTAGGTTATCTCTGTGTTGGACCTCCAACATCTATATTGAACTTGTTGGTGAAGTCATTTGGGCTTTGACAAGTTCTCAACAAATTTCAATTTGAGGAATAGTCTTTTAGAGGCAAAATCTAGAATAACTTTATTTTCAGTAACACTTTGCATACAATGCACAAGTCACTTTCACATTAATCAACCCATAATAAATTTGCAACAACACTTGCAATCTCCATTTCATTTACATTTTGCATCAATACTTGGCTATCTTGCAATAGTCTACTTGGTTATCTTGCAATAGTCTATTTGGCAATTTGGCATTGGACTCTTTACTTCATTTTAAAGCCACTTTACTTCAAGTTGTTATAAAATAAAAAAATTCATTTATCTTGAAGTATCATTTTGCTTATCAATTTTCATTTCAAAGCACTTGTACTTATCTTAAGATTACATCTTTCTTGCAAGTTTTTTATATGCTTTGAATATCTTTACTGTAAGCAATTTCATTGATAGTCATATATGTTGCTAGTGTAGATCTTGTATCTTGTTGTTGATTCAAATAAATTCCTAGATTTGATTTTAATCTTAGACTTAGTTTTCAAGCCTTGGATTTTTCTTTAGGGACTACCCCCCCTTGGATTCGCTAGGAGTTGGCCTAGATAGAGGAGTTGAGGATAAGGTGACAACACCTTGACTCGAGACTTTCCCCCAAGAACACACCCAGTGGATTGAAAGTTTTTCCACATTAACCTAACGTGTGTATAAAGTCAACAACATTCTTTGATGTCGTTTCCGTGGATAAACTTTTCTATTCCTAGAGTACGAATTTTGATTTTGTTTTTGTCTTTTGCTTTGTCCTTGATGCTTGTTGTTTATCATAAATACACTCGATCATCTGGCGAATCCACTTAATTCAAATTTGACTAAGTACTCTACAAGAAGGAACTCACAAGGATTGGTTGATTTCATCCCTGAACCTGAAAAGGTTTATAAGAGGAGGTTAGCCAAACTTGCTTCTCATAGAATCCTTGATCAATTAACATCTGAGTCCATTTTTTATATACACTTGCTTTTTGATAAATATTCTAGTTTAATTTTTAATTTTGCAAAAGTAGAAATGGATGATTACTTTATGCCTCTTGATTTTTTTGCTATTAATGGTTATCCTCATGTTATTCTAGAAAAAACTATAGAAAAATTACCATATTTTCAAGGAAATAATGCTATCACTGTTAAAGCTCACAACAAAGCATTTTATTTATGCATTAATAAGTGGCGTAGTGGTGCAACTCACAACCATTAAGATATCAAGTTGAAATCTTTTGCCTTATCCTTAGAATAATATGTTTCTAACTGGTTTTCTAGTTTGGATGATAATAAGTATGCCACCATCAAAGATTTGATAGCAAGATTCATGGAAAGATGGGGAGATAAGAAAAAACATCGACATTTGTTGGAAACCCTCCATAGTATTAAAAAGAATGAAAACAAGACCATGGAGGAGTTCAACAAAAAATTTAATGAATTGGTCACAAGTCTTCATACTAATTATAAGTCTCCAACTGCGTCCATTCTCATTTATTATATTGAGGCTTTAAATGGGGAAATGAGATACCAACTCAGAGATAAAGAACCAACAAATCTTAAAGCTGCGCAAGAAATAACCATCAAAATTGATAAGAACATGCAAGCTTCTGGAAAATATAACCTTCTTGGTTTTACTAGAGGCAATACTTCAAAGCAGTCAGATAATAAAGAAAAGGTAGTAACATCAGAGAATAATGATGCTTCTCATGATCCTCTAAAATCTTTGACTAAAATGATGAAAAGAATGGAATCTAATCATGAAACTCATCTTAGTGCCATGTAAAATAGATTGATAGCCATGGAAAGAGCCCAAAATAATAGATTTCATCCTAGACCCAACAATGAAAGGTGGCAAAGAAAAAGTCCTCCTCAAGACCAAAGGCCATCTAATTAGTTGGAATTTACAAATGTTGTGAATGAAGAAGCCCCTCCTGAATTTACAAATGTTGTGAATGAAGAAGCCCCTCCTTACTACAGAGCTTGTGAGGATTTCCATGAAGAGTCCACTTGCCCATTTTTTTGCCAAGTCAATGAGCAAGGATTTCCTGAAACAAACAAATTTGTTGGGTATCCAAGACACTCTGATCATATAAACAATGTAGTCAAACCACTTGAGTTATCAATGAACTATTGGATACAAATGAAAGAAAAAAGTGAAGATGCCAACAAAGTGGTTGAAGAATATGACAATACAACTGGATTACATGGTAAGAAACCTACAACAGAACAAATCTTGGAAATGGCTAGACACAAAGGAGTGACTTATCAAAGGAGGGGGAAAGATAATACAAACAAGTCATATCAAAACATTCCCAAAGTAATCTCTCCTCTAATTGCAGATTTAAGTATTGACTTAGGCAATTAGACTTCAAATGACAAGGTTTTGGTGTCAGTACCAAAGCTCATCAAGATTCCTTCACAGAAAGAAAAGTTGTTAAAATCCATCAATGCTCGTAATGATAAAGGTGTTATCAAATATCAAGGAAAATATAAGGAGCATCATGAATATCTACCTGTTGTGTTACACAATATGGATTGTTTTACTTCATTTTAAAGCCACTTTACTTCAAGTTGTTATAAAATAAACTTTTACATTTATCTTGAAGTATCATTTTGCTTATCAATTTTCATTTCAAAGCACTTGTACTTATCTTAAGGTTACATCTTTCTTGCAAGTTTTTTATATGCTTTGAATATCTTTACTATAAGAAATTTCATTGATAGTCATATATGTTGTTAGTGTAGATCTTGTATCTTGTTGTTGATTCAAACAAATTCCTAGATTTCATTTTAATCTTAGACTTAGTTTTCAAGCCTTAGATTTTTCTTTAGGGACTTACCCCCCTTGGCTTCGCTAGGAGTTGGCCTAGATAGAGGAGTTGAGGATCAAGTGACAACACCTTGACTCGAGACTTGTCCCCAAGAACACACCCAATGGATTGAAAGTTTTTCAACATTAACCTGACATGTGTATAAAGGCAACAAAATTCTTTGACGTCATTTTCGTGGATAAACTTTTCTATTCCTGGAGTACGACTTTTGATTTATTTTTTGTTTTTTGCTTTGTCTTTGATGCTTGTTGTTTATCATAAATAGAATCGATCATTTGGCGACTCCACTTAATTCAAATTTGACTAAGTATTCTACAAGAAGGAACTCACAAGGATTGGTTGATTTCATCCATGAACCTGAAAAGGTTTATAAGAGGAGGTTAGCCAAACTTGCTTCTCATAGAATCCTTGATCAATTAACATCTGAGTCCATTTTTTATATACACTTGATTTTTGATAAAGATTCTAGTTTAATTTTTAATTTTGCAAAAGTAGAAATGGATGATTACTTTAGGCCTCTTGATTTTTCTGCTATTAATGGTTATCCTCGTGTTATTCTAGAAAAAACTATAGAAAAATCGCCATCTTTTCAAGGAAATAATGCTATCACTACTAAAGCTCATAACAAAGCATTTTCTTTATGCATTAATAAGTGGTGTAGTGGTGCAACTCACAACCATCAAGATATCAAGATGAAGCTTTTTGCCTTATCCTTAGAAGAATATGCTTCTAACTAGTTTTATAGTTTGGATGATAATAAGTATGACACCATCAAAGATCTGATAGCAAGATTCATGGAAAGATGGGGAGATAAGAAAAAGCATTGACATTTGTTGGCAACCCTCCATAGTATTAAAAAGAATGAAAATGAGAACATGGAGGAGTTCAACAAAAAAATTAATGAGTTGGTCACAAGTCTTCATATTGATTATAATCCTCCAACTTCTTCCATTCCCATTTATTATATTGAGGCTTTCAATGGGGGAATGAGATACCAACTCAAAGATAAAGAACCAACAAATCTTAAAACTATGCAAGAAATAACCATCAAAATTGATAAGAACATGCAAGCTTCTGGAAAATCTAACCTTCCTGGTTTTACTAGAGGTAATACTTCAAAGCAGTCAGATAATAAAGAAAAGGCAGTAACATCAAACAATGATGATGCTTCTCATGATCCTCTAAAAGATTTGACTGAAATGATGAAAAGAATGGAATCTAATCATGCAATTCAGCTTAGTGCCATGGCTAGACACAAAGGAGTGACCTATCAAAGGAGGGGGAATGATAATACAAACAAGTCATATCAAAACATTCCCAAAGTAATCTCTCCTCCAATTGCAGATTTAAGTATTGACTTAGGCAATTAGATTTCAAATGCCAAGGTTTTGGTGTCAGTACCAGAGCTCATCAAGATTCCTTCATAGAAAGAAAAGTTGTTAAAAACCATTAATGCTCCTAATGATAAAAATGTTATCAAATATCAAGGAAAATATGAGGAGTTTCATGAAGATTTACCTGTTGTTTTACACAATATGGATTGGACAAAGGAGGAGAACCCTCGTTTCTTTGCGTCTCTAGCAATAAAAAGGTCTTATGTTTCATAATGGAAAGATTGGGCCTTAAATTTACAAGACCTTATCATAATGTGCGTTCTATGGGCTCTAGGGAGATTGAAACTCACGGGGTAATCATAGATCAGTGCCAGAGCTCATCAAGATTCCTTCACAAAAAGAGAAGTTAAAAGCCATTAATGCTCCTAATGATAAAGGTGTTATCGAATATCAAGGAAAATATACGGAGCATCATGAAGATCTACCTGTTGTGTTACACAATATGGATTGGACAAAGGAGGAGAACCATCGTTTCTTTGCGTCTCTAGCAATAAAAGGTCTTATGTTTCATAATTGTATGTATGATTCCAGACCTTTATCAAACATCATGACCAAAAATATCATAGAAATATTGGGCCTTAAAGTTACAAGACCTTATCATAATGTTTGTGCTATGGACTCTAGGGATATTGAAACTCGCGGGGTAATCACAGATCTACAAGTTAATTTGGTTTTATACCCAAATATCGCTTTCAAGATGGATGTTCTAGTGATTGATGTACCTGATGCATGGGGCATGCTTTTATCTAGGAAATGGGCCGCCACTATAGGAGGTTGTATTCAAATGGACCTATCATATGCAACCATCCCACTTCTTAGTCCATCATCTAGATCTGTTAGACTTCTTAGAGAGAAGGAAAGGAAGTTCCATATAGAAGATCCTAAAGAGCCCATGAACAAATTTGTTTATCATGTGACTAACATGGGTAGATTTTTAGTATGTTCTAACTTCCTAGCCTCAGTTAAGGAAAAATTTAAAGATGAAAAAATCAATGATAAAGCATGTAAAATGAATTTTGATGGTACACACTCCAGATCGGGTAAATGGGCAGGGGTTGTGTTAAAGTATCCAACATGGCAATCCTATAACTTTGCTTTCAAGTTAGAATTTGATGCAACCAACAATGTGGCTAAGTATGAAGCACTCTTACTAGGATTAGAAATTACCAAAGACACAGGAGTCAAAATTTTAAACATTAAAGGTGACTTTGATTTGGTAATTCTTCAAGTAAAGAACAAATTTGCATATAGGAGTGAAAGATTGAAAATGTATAGAAATGTTATCTGGGACACCATAGAATTGTTTGATGTTGTGGACCTCATATCAATTCCTAGAGAACATAATAGTTTGGCAGTTTCAGCTTCAACCCTTCAACCTTCAAAGGATTTGTTAAACGGTCAAGGTAAAATGGAAAAAAAATTCAGGCCTTCAGTTACGGACAACATAAATCATTGGCAGGTTTTCATAAATGATGAGCATATTCTAAGGTTTATTCACAATGTTCAAGAGTTTTCTGGTTTCAATGTCAGTTATAAGGAATAAGGGAAGGGATATCTTGAAGAGGAGAATCCCATAAAGAATCCAGTCCCCAGGGGGACTATGGCATTAGAGCATATTTTTGATAGGAAAGATATGCACAAAAAGAAAAAAAGTAGTAAAGCCTAGGGACTATCTTAAAATAAATATTGGGATAAAAGAGGAACATAGATTAATAAAAATTGGAAAAGGAACCTCAGAGAAAGGAATAAAAGAATTGATAAGCCTTTTCCAAGGGTATAGGGATGTGTTTTATTTCACCTACGATGAACTTAAAGCATATAAAGAAGATGTATTTCAACACACAATTCCCCTCAAGAAAGGCACAAAGCCTTTTCGACAGAAACTTAGGCAAATAAATTCTAAGTTAGCACCCTTGGTACAAGCAGAACTTAAGTAAATGTTGGATGCTGACATTGTTATCGCACAAACTGTAGATTGGGAAAAGCTCGACCCAATCCACTAGATGAAGATAATAGTGGGAGAGCTTACCCACTATCACCTCAGATAAACCCTCCCTCGCTTTAGTGAAAGGAGAATTTCGACACAAGGGGGAGTCTCGAGTGACCCTAGGGGGGAAATGAGATGGAAAGTGATACTTATGAAGAGATGCTCCTATAGTTCAAGTTACTAATTGGAGAGTGGCTTGACAACGAGCTTCGGAGGTGGTTTATGGTTGCCAAGTATTTGAGTACCCGTAGAAGATGGTTGTACTTTCCCGAGACACAAGAAAAGACAAGGTACAAGCTAAACAATCCCATGGACAAGCAAGTTAAGCTTGATGACCCTGTATGCAACAGTTAACATAAATATATATCAACAAGTAAATGATAGTTTAAAGCTGCTAAATAAGATTCTAAAAGTATACTAAATATGAAAGTGACTAACTAGCAATTACTAGTGAAACTCAAGTATGATAGAACACGACATTGGTTGATGTAAGTATTGAAGAGATATTTCGACAAAAACTTAGGAAAATAAATTATAAGTTAGCACCCTTGGTACAAGAAGAACTTAAGTAAATTTTGGATGTTGACATTGTTATCACGCAAACTGTAGGTTGGGCAAAGCCCGACCCAATCCACTGGATGACGATAATGGTCGGAGATCTTACCCACTATCACCTCAGATAAACCCTCCCTCTCTTTAGTGAAAGGAGAATTTCAACACAAGGGGGAGTTTGGGCTAATTAAATCCTAACATACTTTATTTTCCTTCACTTGCCATATATACCACTTTCCATGCATTAAATTCTTTTATTCTTCACACATGTGCCTTCTTTCTCCTTTTTCCTTGAGACGTGCGCCTTATTATTCCCTCAATTCCCTTTTTCCCTATTTTCTAGCACTAATGTGCCTCCCTTTTCCCTATTTTTTAGCCTAACTCCTCTCCCTCTCTCTATTTTATAGCTCATTTTCTTAATGAGCCTCCATTTTTCCTAATTTCTAGCACATTGTTTTAATGTACCTCCATTTTCCCTATTATTTAACATCTTATCTCTCCCTATTTCTTAGCCTAACTCCTCTCTCTCCCTATTTTCTAGCTCATTGTCTTAATGAGCCTCCATTTTCCCTATTTTTTAGCATTAATGTGCCTCCCTTTTTCCCTATTTTCTAGTGCATTCATTCTTTAATGTGCCTCCCTTTCTAAATTCCTATTCTATAGCATAATTATCCATAAAATTATCCCTATTCTCCTCCTTATCCCCTACTTATATAGAGCATAATTCCACTAAATTCCTAAATCGTATTGCACTTCTTACTCTCCCCTATTTTCTAGTGCATTAATTAATTAATGTGCATTAATTAATTAATGTGCATTAACTCCCTTATTATCCCCATGCACACTTCCTTCTCTCATATTTTTATTATTTACCTTACCTCATATATCTCACTTTCCATTACCCCCACACCTTTGTTTATCTCTCTCTTACACATGTGTCTCTCCTATTATCCACCAGTTTGCACAAGCTGGATTTCCTGAAGAGCCGCCAAAGAATGAGCAATCAGTGCTCATATGACAGAGTTCAGAGTTCAGTCGGTCTTGCAAAAGACCACCTTTTTCCGCATTTCCACCATTGTAATAAATGATCACCTAACTATGAGATATTGTAAAAGGTTATTGGCCACGTAATACCTAGGCACGAGCATGTACTCTAGAGTGGTTTTTTTCACTTATTAATTTTTTTTTTTGCTTGCCTTTGTGAGCAATTAAATAATTTCTAAGTTTTTTCACTCAGAAGACAGACTCTAGAGTTGGAGTATGTGTTGGTGGTTAGGCCTTGGCATGGAAAACCAATGTCTAGTATCTAAATGTATGTGAGCTCATATTAGGTCATCTTGATTGAGTCATTTGGAAATTGTGGCTAGGTTTGATAGGTTTTTTTTAATGTTTCAGTGAATTAATTAAATTACCGCAGAAATGGAATTTTTTAATTATGAGTCAATAAATTGTAAAAATATGGCATCAAACATTGTTAGATGCCATATTTATGGTCGTTTTCCATTCCAGAGTATCATGTAAACACCTATTTCCCATCTTTCGAGACAAAAAAGTGATTATTATCACTAAAAAATGAAATTTACTCAAAATGTACAGAAAAGGGGTAATTAAATTCATTTCCTATTTTTTAGGAGAACTGGGGAACATGTTGGAAACATATTTTTCTCATGCCCCCAGTTGAATAGAGGCCTAGGCAAGTTAAGTAAAGGTGAGGATGACTTCACTGGAGGTTAATTGCGTGGAGGAGATCCCAAAGTGGGGACTCGACCCCACTTAGTGAGATGGTGCATCTTAGATGGATGATGCACATCCCAAGGCACGTGTGCATCTCCTAACTACCCCTTCCACTCCACCTCACTCCAATCTCTCCCACTTCACTCCACCTCACTCACCCATCACCTCACTTCACTCACCCTCCACTCTACACATCTCCCTATCCACTCACCCATTTCTACCCTTAACCCCACGCATCTCCTCTCTCACTCACGCATAACCTAAACCCTAGCACGTCCCTTCTTTGGAGTTATCACAACCTATGCTATATAGCCAAGGCTACCCCTCCTCCATTCATTAGATTTGGAGCTTTTAGGAAGATAGACCATTATTGTATCATTGAATCATTTCTAAGTTGAATAAAGAAGACTTTGGAGTTCCATTGGTGTTGATGCTATGTGTGGATGCTTGGATCTAGTTCTATTATTATGAGGTAACTTGTATCTTATGCTTCAATTTTGTAATATATTTGCAAGGCTTTGAAGGTATGTTATCATATAGTACAGTGAGATAAATCTAGTTTGATCAATCTCATTTCTTTTCTGTTGAACATCTAGCTTTTGTATTGCATGTCTTCTTTTTGGTTAAATTAACATGCATATTTGAGTTTTTGTTTTGTGTAGGGAAGACCTTTTAACAAGTGTTTACAGGATTGAAGTACATTGTTTGCAGGTTCCTCAAGCTTGGAGGATTGATTGGTTGTTTCTTCAACCATCATTGTCCAAGATTTTCAAAGGATAGAGCTCCCTCTACACTTCATCAAAGGACCCCATAGCCCACAGTTTTGAATTTTTGAAAGAAAAAAAAGAGTTTCTTCTTTTCTCCCTCTCAAAATTCTTCAAAATTATTTGGTTACTTCTTTCATGCATGCTTGAGAAGTTAGTTCAAATCTAAAAATTTAACTTGGTTTCTTTTGCATGCAAAGTATCTAGATCTAATTTAAAATTATTTCAATTTAAAGTAGATCTAAGACATTTTCTAGCCTATTTTCTTCTAGATTTTAAGCTATTTAAGTGTCTTGTTTTGCATTTAAAATCAAGCTATATAGCCGCCCTATGTTTTCTGTTTTAGGACAGCAAACAGAAACAGCTAGAAGAGCCTAGAGTAGATCCATGCAAAGTGTCGAAAAGTCTAAAAATTTCAATTTTTTGCCTTAGAAAATTTGTTGAAAAATTTTGATAAAATTTTCTTAGTTTTAAAATCTTTTTCGTCATCTTTTAACAAGCTTTGTTCATTGTTTTCTTACAGAAATAACAGGTACAATGGGATATTCCGTCAAATTTTGGCAAAGTCAAGGCTTTTGGAGCACCCCGGGGGGTTTTTACTTCATCAACGAAGTTTCTCTCCTCCTTTTCTTGTAATTTCTTCAAGATCCAAAATTGATAAGGATCCTTTCTTCAAAGTTAAGCCCAAAGAGAACTATGTTCTCAGTGTAATAGTTGCAATAAAAGCGGGCCTTTTGTGCCCAGTTTCTCCATCCCCATTAGGGGGATTTGTGTTCTTTGTTTGGCGTTATTTTTGCATGTCTAAATCTATTATCTCAAATACACAAGTCAAGTAAATCGAACACACATAAACACTCATATTTCACATGCATGATTAATTAAAAGGAATTTGCAATCGTTTATGCATGTTTTAGAGTTCTTTCAACAATAAATCTTGCAACCTTGCAATTTCTAAATATCTTGCAATTTATCTTTCAATTACAAAGCAGGGTACTAAATTTAAGTGTTGCAAAGATATTTCATTTTTCAAGTTTATTTTGCAAGTTCTTTTTTACAAAGCAAGTTACAAATAAGGGTACATAATTTGTCTCTTTCAAGTATTGCAAAGTAATTGAACCTTGTTTGTAGTCTAATTAGGAAAATCCTACAAGGAATCGTCGCTTTAGTGGAAACGTAAGAGGATTTGTGAGGTTATCTGGCGAGAACTTTGAGATATAGGTTCTCCCTATCAGATCCCCCCACATTTTCTTGAGATTTTGTATTAAATCAGAGGGTTTACCCTGTTGGATCTGCAACATTGCTCAACCTCCATTTTAGGGACCTTTTCTAAGGACCAAATCTAGTTTAGACAAACATTTACTTTCTTTGCAAGTAAAATTCTCTCATTAACTGAACTTTAATTTATCTTAATAAAACTTTGGATCAACAATTTCCCATGACTCCTTTTAAGGCACTGGTATAATTGTTATATTTTTATGTGAGCAATCTTTTACATTCATGCAACTTGTCTAACTTTTATGCTTAAATCTTGCAGATCGTGTATCCTTTGATATATGTATGTTTATGGACTAGTATTTTATGTGATTATCTCAAATGATGATGAATGTTAATTGTTGAATGTTTTGTTTTATTTCAAACAATAAAGTCCTAGAAATAAGTTCTTTTTCTTTCTTAGTTTAAAAGAGCCTTAGATTATTTTTATAGGGACTACCCCCCTTGGCTTCGCTAGGAGTTGGCCTAGATGGAGGAGTTGAGGATCAAGTGACACCACCTTGACTCGAAAATTGCCCCTAAGGACACACCAAGTGGATTGAAGGTTTCTTCCACGTTAACCCAGGTGTGTATAAGGACATCAACATCTCCCATGCATTGTTTATCTTCCATGTGTGAGTTTATCTCCCTCTTCCACACACACGAGTTTTACTCATCCTCATGTGCATTATTCTTAGCTTTTCTTGGGATGTGTCCTCATATTATTGCATTGAGAAGTGTGCCCCTTCTATATATTGAGGCTTCTCCTCATTATTCAAGGTCGAATTTTTGCAGTAACAACTCTCATATTCTCTCTCTCTCTTCTCATTCTTCTTAGACTAGCTACTCTTTCTTTGTGTGAGGATAATCACAATGTTGATTCTTGTGCTTGTTGATGTGGTGAAATCATCCCTTTGGCAGCCATTAATAAAGAAGTGTTGTGCTTATTTTGAATCTTTAACTCTTGTCGGTATTGTATTCTCTATTTATGCATTGAATTAATAGTTCATTACCATTTATTGTGATAATTCTCTATCTTTTAAGTGGCTTTCCCTTCTATTTCTTTCATCTTTATCACGTTAATACTGCAAAGTCCTTTCAAGTGAATTAAAACTATCTTTTCCTAACGTCTTGGCGGGGTCTTTGCATGCTATCCAAGACATATTTCAGATCAAAGATTAGCAACCCAATACCTAGGGACTCCCCCTTGAGGTTGGCACGCACCAACCCAAACAGAGAGGAGGTTTTCTCGTGACAATTTGGGGCATTCTCTCCTTGAATTAACCACTTTTCTATCATTGATTTTTAATTATCAGGTCTGATTGGAAGGTGAAAAAGTGTGCTAACACTTAGTTACTTTGATGGAGAGAAAGTGTCGTTGCCCGTGAATGGGAAAATATTGAAATTATTCTTGCATGATAACATCTGATGACATGGGGAATCCATGTAAGTTAGGATAGGATGAATAATATTTTTAGCATGAGAATTAGGATTTATTTTCATGCATTTCATTTGTGTCCTCATGCATTAGAATTGTCTCTTCATGCATTTGATCGATGCCTTCATTTTTACTGCATTTTCCTTTAATCATGTAAAATTTTGATCTGACTGGTACACATGCACGTTACTGCTTTGATTCTATATTATATGGGTAGGGACAAGGCACTCGTGTCTTTGTCCTTCTCCGGGATCTAACCTATATTTGTGATATTGTTTCAATTTATCAAGTTTGCAGATTATGGAGTTCTCATGCACTCTCACATAGAGTACATGTCACCAAGTTGGAGCCAATAGTTACCCCCCATATTTGCATTAGGGTAATCCATTGTTTCCCAATTGTTTGAGCATCAGAGTTGATTGTATCACATGTCCTTTTGAGTAGATTTCCAAACTTGGTGATCCATGATCACTTGTGCCTTCATGACTTCAAAGGGTTATTTGGTGTAGCATGATGAACCAAATTTTGTGGCAATGTATCAGTTGTATTTTTTACTAGACCATGCTTATTGATCTATGTAAAGTGGTTTTTTACTTAGGTGATTCTCTAGACCCTTTTGGTTGGTCATGGCACATCCTTCTAGGTTCCATTTTGAGGCTAGTCCTGCCCTTATTCTAGCCATCTAACTGTGATCATTAATGGTCAAGGTGGGTGTGTGAGAGTCTTGGGCGGGGTCTATTGGGACACATGGCTTAGAGTTCCCTTAGATTTTTTCATATTTTACCTCTTTGTAAAAGGTGTGCCATGTTGTTGTAAAGGTTACATACCTAGAGCACACTTCCCCTTTTAATCATAAGCATGGATCTATGCATGTATATCATACTTTGGCCAAGGTGATGAATTCCCTAGCACTTTGGGAGTTATTTGACATGTTATTGACACATTAAATCATGAGATACACCCTCATGTAGAGCGCCCTCCCCCTTCTACATATTTTTATGCATTTGGATGATTGAGGGGCCCTCCCTAGGAGCACCTTGCCTTTTTGAGGGCTCTTTCACATACATGGTGGTTTCTTAGAGGATGATTCATCATCCTAAGTGAAGCACTTCCTCTCTTGGAACACATTTGGAGGCATACATCATCATTTTATAGGAGTCATCCCCTTCTTCATGAGGTCATTGGCTTCCCTTGTACATGGATCTATATTTGGAGGATAGTTTGACCCCTCACTTCATGGGATATGATCATTAGCATGTTTTTAGGGAGATCATTGACCATCATTTTGAGCAAATGTCTCACTCTTTGAGCCACATGTGCCACATTTGGAGGCCTCTTCCTTAGTCTTTACACTATTTTGAGGAGTTTTCTACACTTAAGGAGGTTCATTGCACTCTTTTCCATGCTCGAAGGATAGACGTTGGAGCCTTGACATAGTCTTCCTCCACTTTTGATGGAGATGTCCTACCTTCATGTGTGAATTTCTCAAGCCTATGCGACTGTTGTCCTAATTTTCGCTTGTTAAATTACTCAACGAGATTTATTTAAAGGAAAAAAATTACATTTTTGAACATTGCATCCATCACACAATATTTTGAGGACAGTTTGACCCCTCACTTCATGGGATATGATCATTAGCATGTTTTTAGGGAGATCATTGAACCTTGGAGGCCTCATTTGGATCATTCACCATTATTTTGAGAAGATGTCTCACTCTTTGAGCCACATGTGCCATATTTGGAGGCCTCTTCCTTAGTCGTTGTACTATTTTGAGGAGTTTTCCACACTTGAGGGGGTTTGTTGCACTCTTTTGCATGCTTAAAGACTAGACATTGGAGCCTTGACATAGTCTTCTTCCTCTTTTGATGGAGATGTCCTACCTTCATGTGTGAATTTCTCAAGCCTAGGTGATTTTTGTCCTAATGTTCTCTCATTAAATAACTCAACATGATTTATTTAAAGGAAAAAAATTAATTTTTTGAACATTGCATCCATCACACATTAGCTGAAAAATGAACAGTGGAAGAAAAAAACGCATACATAGAGATTTCTCCTTCCAATAAGATTTTCATTACTTTGATCAAAGCTTACAAGGTGACCTCTGCAATATGCATTAACCAACAATTGTACGGTCAATAAAATCTCCTAGATATGATGTGTACAACTTGTGTAAGAAAGGTGTAGCTACAACAATACGGCCTTCTCTTTTCCTGACTATTCTAAAATACAGATCGTTCTTCCTCTCCTCTCAACATTGAAGCAAACTTAAGTAATCACACAAGATAAAGTATGGCTTACAAATCTAAAGGGGTACGACCTGCAAACCTGAAGGTGTATGGCCTATGCATGGAAAAGACTACTACAACAATGTATGGGTTGTTGTACTTGTTAGCCACTTCAACAATTTTCTCTCCTTCTCCTTGAATGCACTATGCCCTTCTCATGCTCTCTCTTTCCCTCTTCTCATATATGAGATTGACTTCTCTTATCTTGTTCTCTTTATGCTTTGAGAGAAATAACTAATCTCCTCAATCTTAGCTACCACCTATCTCAATCTTGAGACGTACGGCTAATATCAAATCCTAATCTAAGTCACTAAGGTTCTAGAACTTCTATAACATTTCATTTAGATCACTAAGACTAAGTTAAATTCAAAACATTAGACTTTCATTTTTATTTTATTTTTCAAGTGAAATTACAATACATAATTAGTGACCAATTTTCCTAGGTGGTCACCAAAGAAATGTCTCGAACCACTTCCTGCACGTTCACATTGAACCTGTGCTAAAAGTTCCCGCTCAAGCTACATTTCTCAACACTCCCTCTTTGCAAGGAATGAATTCTACAGCAATCCAAATCTCTCTGTAAATTATTCAAACTTCCCTTTCGCTAAGGGCATGGTCAGAATATCAACTACCTCCTAATTCATGGGAATATATTGGAGCTTCACTACTCCCTTCTGAATCCTATCTCATATGAAGTAGTATCTAATCTCTATGTGCTTGAACCTATCATGAAACATTGGATTCTTAGAGAATTTGATACAACTCTGATTATCACAGTAAATGACTAGGTGGTCCAACTCCTGATCAAACAATCTTGTAGGTAACTTGCAAAGCCAGATGGCCTCACAACTAGTAGTACTAGCTGCCATGTATTTTTCCTCTCCTAAGCTAAGAGCCACAGGAGTCTACTTCATGTTGAACCAAGGTATCATTGTTGATCCCAAGCTAAAGCGACACCTTGAGGTGTTCTTCTTATCTTCTACACTTCCTACCTAATCTGAGTCTAAATACCCCTGCAACTTTACTTTAGCATCTCCAAGGTATCTCAAACCATAGTCCACTATGCCCCTCAATTATCTAAGAACATGTTTTTCTGTTACCCAATGCTCCTGCCTCAACTCCACCATGAACTGACTGAAGGTGTTCACAACCTAAACATATATCTAGTCTATTGTTGACCAAATACATCAAGGAACCTATTAGCTACCTATACAATGTGGGATCCACCAACTTTGAATTTGAAGTTGTCACCTTCTTTGATTAATCATGGTTTTGGCCATGCAATCCTCCATACAAAACCTCTTCAAGATCTCAACTGCATACTTACCCTGCCTAAGGAAAATCTCCCCTAGTCTCTACTGAATCTCCAAAGCAAATAAGTAATGCATCATGTTGATGTCCTTTATCTCAAAATTAGCTTCCATGTCTACTTTTCACCATGCAATGAGATTCTTTGCATCTGTAAGAAACCATCTATATATAACACAAAAACAAGTAGATCGGATCCAACCAATATACAATATAAGTTAGGATTTGCTTAGCTTTTGGTGAAGACCATACTCTGAAAATATCCATCTATCCTAAAAAACCATGCTCTTGGTACCTACTTGAGTCCATACAAAGCTTTCTTAAGCCTGGAAACATGGGACTCTTTCCCATTTACCTCAAATCATTGAGGTTGCTCTATGTACACTTCTTCCTTAATGATCTGATTAAGTAAACTTGTATTCACATCCATTTGATGTATCCTCCATCCCATAAATGACACTAAGGACATAACTGCACTAATGGAAGTGTACCTGGTAGCTGGAGAACCCTCTCACCACGAACCTCATTTTGAATTTCTCAATGCTTCCATATGTCGCATGCTTGATCTTGTGGAGCCACTTGGAACTCGCTACTAACTTCCCCTATTGTCTTATAATTATGTCCCAAACACCATTCTTCATGATGGAGGTGCACTCCTCCACTAAGCATCCCACCATACCTACTGGTTTGTTGCCTCCTAAAACATGGAAGGCTTGAAATCTATGATGTTGCTCACCAATACCATGTAGTCTGGAAACTTCTTAAGAGGTATTGTTTCTCTAAATGTTCTCCTAGGTTCCTGAGCATCCATCAATGTCCGAGTGAACCATCGAGGTCTCCTAATAGAAGTGGAAGGAACTATTGTCTCCTCCTCTACACCTACAAGTTGTTGTACTTCTTTAGAAGTCACTGGCCACCCTGGCTCCACCTTTTGAACTTCCATCTCCTCATACTTTGTCACTAGAATAGGCTCATGGGACTTCCTAGATGCAATGTCTTCCTCAAAATTTACATCCCTTCTCACTATTGTCTTTCTCTGCTCTGCAATATACACCATGTAGGGCTTTGAAGTCTCACTCTAACCTACAAATAAACCCTTCTTGCTAGAAGGATCCAACTTAGTCCTCTTTTCTACTAGTACATGGATACAAACTGGACAATTAGACAACTAAAGATGTGAAAATGACTCGCCTTTGGATTCACACCAGTGAATGTTTCCTATAGTTTCTTTTCCTCCAAGATCCTATGAGGACACCAATTATGAATGTAGATTGTTGTGTTGCATGCCTTTTCCCAAAGAAACATCGAAAAATCTTGGTCATGAATCATGGCCTTAGAAACACCTATGATGGATCAATTCATCCACTCTGGAACCCCATTCTACTATGGGTTGTGTTTCCCCCTCAAGGAAAACTACTTCCAGACCACCCTCTCAAGGATGCATTGATTCTACTTGGATGAGCTCTCCTGCTCATATTTGTCAATTCACACTTGATCTTATAGTTATTCCATTAGATCATTCATCCTTACATCATCCATGAGCTCTATCAAAAGACTCTACCATGGTATATCATCTCCTATTCTTTACACCTCATATGATATGTGCACTCATAGATGGTACTTCATGATTCATCTTTACTTCATTTTATGTGTTATGTTTTCATTTGTGGGTTTCTTGGTTAGAATTATTTTGATGGTTTCTAACCTTATCATGAACGTAATAAACATTAGTTTTATCTAATAATGCTTATTAACATTAATAATTTTATTATTGTGTCTCATTATACCATGGGCGGACATAATTGTCCTTAGATAAGTATTGTCGTGACTTAGGCCAAATCGTACTATTTGTGATCTAATTGAGTAGACTCGAGAGTATTCATATCCTAACTACATCTAACATTTTCTATTTTTCCCCTTTCACTTTCATCGTATCCATTAAATAAATACAATCCCTTCTCATGTTTGACTTACAAAATATCATCCAGCAAGGTTCGATTGAATAAATTGAAGAACAATGTAAGCCAAAGTCAAATAAAGACAAAAAAGGCTAGAGGTGAAGAGCATAAATGTTAAAAAATGAAACAATAATGAAGCTAGAGATAGCCACCTCATTAAAAAGGCCTAGCCCCAAATTCTTATGCTAAAATGCATATCTAAAGAGGACTAGGAAAAATCAAAGAAAAATGCAAAAGGGAGTAATAAAAGGTGTTGAGGTGGTAACTCTAAGAAAAGCTCTCTCTTAAAAGTCTTACAAGTACAAATATTGAAGATTCCTAGCTCTAAAAAGCTAGTTTGGCCAGTTTATAGACCTTTTACATCATTGTATATGACTTTGAGGGTATAAACATAAATTTCCCCTTCCCTTTCCATCAATAATTCATAATTTTTATCTCCAGA
>SNQJ01S0029744.1:178139-188822 GCA_010110895.2 Picea sitchensis
GGTGGTGCAAGCTAAACTCATGGAGGAATGTACTCGATGGGCATGGGAATTGAACCTCAAAGTCAGAGGGTTCCCCCTACCTCTTCCATCCTTAGACACCATGGTGGTTGGAATCTTATTTCTCAAGGATAATCTGGATCTCTAGGATGTGACCTTTGATAGATCTTAGATCTGGTCCAACTCCACTCTCTTTCTTTGATTCAATACTGCGAATGATCGGCTTCGGGCTCTTAGAGCTAAGCAAAAGCTATTCTCCCTCCCCAACAAGATCTTCCTCGATGAAGATCTTACCAAATCACAGGTTGTAGAGCTCAAATGCTCCAGGGAGAAGGTTACAGTAGCATGCCAGGTAGAGAAATGGGCAGTCATCAAGAACCTCAAAGCAGTCATCCGACACTCTTTTCCACCAGGATAGGAACCCTGATATAGGGCTTCAAATCGATAGGCCCATTGAGAGAGGTGACAGGGCTCATGCATTTCCATCAGTTGTTGGAATGGAAATGGGTCTTTCTAGTTATCATCAATTCTATAGTATGATGCTCTTAGAACATCGGACATCCTATTCATTACCGAGACAAATGAGATCCATGTTTTGCCTCTCCCAGACATTACAGGATACCATCAATTTTTATCCTGTATACAAGAGATGAGGAGCTCGGGTGGTATCATAGGTTCAGTTGAAGTTGCTTGCTTCATTAGAGACTCCCTCCGAAGCAGGATCTCTTCAGTGGCCATGGATGAGTTTGCAAGGTTTATGTGGGTTCAGGTTCGAGGTGTTTCCCCTCTCCCCGAAGACATTTACATTGTTGTTCGTTACTTCCCTCCAGTGTCTTCATCATATGCCATTCATAATGGCCTTGACGGGGACTCCTTTGTATATTTTTATGCTGACATCACCCAATACTCGATGATTGGGGAGGTTGTTCTCCTAGGTGACTTCAACTCATGCACCAAAGCCCTCCAAATTCCTCTCCAAAACCAATCAGATGACGTGTTCTACATCCAGGAGATAGATCCAAATTCAGTGGGGCTTCACCAGATGTTTGATAATGCATTGAGGCCTCTCACAGCTTATGGTTGGCACCTCCAACACTTACGGGAATCTCATGAGTTTTTTTTCTGAACGGGCTCCCATGTTTCTTGGATTCTCTCTTCTTCATGTGTTGGCCTCACAACAGAGGCGTGAGTGTTGTGGATTATGTCCTTTCTAGCTAGAACCTACTCCCCTTTATTCATCACTTCTCTGTTGTTTCCATCCCCCTTCAAACCATGCTCTTATTTCCTACTCTCTCCAAGATAACACCCCCCCTCCCGCAACACCCCTCCCAGGGCCCATCCCGCACTATTTTTTAAATTGACGAGGGAGACCCAGACACTTTCTCTACCCACCTCCGACAGATCCTCCCCATAAAGACCCAATTCTCCTGACTTGATTATTCATCTACCAAATATAACTTCCTCTCATCCATCATTTGGGATGCATCCCTCAAGTCCTACCCTCACTCCACTCGGCCCACTTCCACCTCCCAAGAAAACAACGTGTGCCCTATGAACTGATGGTATGATAAAAAATGCAAGGCCCTCCATCGCCATCTTCAACACACATTCACCGATGCTCACCCCTCCTACCCCAACCTCAAAGATTTCTATCATCATCTCCTCCACCACAAGAAACATCTATTTGTTTCTAAGAGGAGGCGTGACCTATGTACTTCCCTCACTCACTCCCTTAAACACTTATAGTGCACGATCCTCCCCCATTTCTCTCCCCTCCCATCTGACCTCGACCTTGAATCCATGTTCTCCTGCATATCCTCTCTCTATGATATTCCTAGACAACCCCAGATTTAGGTTACCTCACTTCCCTCCTCGTGCTTTTTATTCTCAGACAGTGACATCATAGAGGTTGTTTGGGTGATGAACAACAACAAAGCATCAGATGAGGAGAGTTTCCAAGAAGAGTTCTTTAAGCATGGTCTTCGTACTTTGGTCTCCCACTTGGTTGATCTCTTAAACCATGTGGTCTGTATAGGTTCTCCATCAGCATGGTCACATCACATCATTCACCTAATACACAAATTAGGCCCCAACTCTAATCCCAATAACTACAAGATGATGATGTTGGGCCACACATTCTCAAAGCTCTATGATACAGTTCTCCATATGAATCTCTCTAGTGAGCTTGAGCGTAGATACCTTAGAGCTAGGGGATAGATCTGACCCACTCATCAAACCATTGATCACATCTTTACCCTCTGGGACATCATTGAGGAGGCATGACATGGATCTTCAAAAGTCTACCGTTGCTTTGTATATTTTCGAAAGGGTTTTGACTCTTTCTCGAGAGAAGCCCTGTTTCAAAGGCTCGGAGACATTGGTATCTCCCAGACCCTATTAACTTCCATCATGCGCCTATATGAGTCTATTTTGGGTCATCTCTGCACAGTTCACGGGATGTTTTATTTCATCAAGACCAACATTGGGGTTAAACAGGGTTGCCCCTTGTCCCCTACATTGTTTGGGATTTATATTGATCAGTGAGAGGCCTTTCTTCATGAGCAAATCCAGGAGAGTGACAGGTTCCTCCTCCACCAGGTTTTGATATCAATCCTGCTCTTCATTGATGATGTGGTCATCCTTGCCTCATCTCCAGAGGGGTTATAGAGGCAGTTGGATGCCTTAGAGCTCTTTTGTGATCTTCAACATTTGATGGTCAACCTGGGTAAAACCAAGGTTAGGATCTTCAACGGGTCGAAGAAGACCTTGGACCTTCATTTATTCATCAGAGGGGAGGATATTGAGATCACTATCTCCCTACACATACTTGGTAGTGCAATTCTGAAGACCCCGCTTTAGTTTGCGACCAACCCTCCAACCTCAAATCAACAAGGGATACTGATCCTTAGCCCTTCTTAAGACATTGTGTTTCTGACACCATTTTCAGGACATCTCATCCAAGATGTCCCTCATGGACTCCCTTATCCGGCCCATTGTTCTATATGGCTCAAATATTTGGGGGAATTCTTTACTTGAGTCTAATTGGGCCTCATCTGAGAGAGTCCATACCCTTCTCCTCTAGCGCATCATTATATGCAAGGAGACAGTAACTCAACACATCATTCTAATGGAGTTTAGGGCCTTTCCCTTCCGACTTGAGACAATGTTCAAACTGGTCTCGTTTCTGCATTGTATCCAGAGCTTCACTGACTCAGTGAATGGGAGAGACCGGTACCCATACCTGGCCTATTGTTCTTCAGAGACCATTTCCCTCTATGGTCCTTTAGGCCGGGCTCAAGGTTGGTTCGCGGGGATTTAAGATCTTTAAGAGTCCATGGGAATTCAGATAGATTGTCTCACTCTGTTTAGATATTCCTTGAACACACCTGGCCACCTCCTACTGACTCAACAAGAGTTGAACATGATCATCAGGGATGACATTTACAGGAAGTTTATCCAGATCACTTAGGTTAACCCTCCTAGTGGGTTACACCCAAAGATGGCCTTTTACGTTGAGCATTTCTTGGAGCTTAGAGACGAGTTCTTTGTTCAACCACAATATACACTCTGCCATTGGGTACACCCTCTTTACATTCCCCTAGGCCAGTTCAGAGTGGGTTCTCATAGACTTCGGGTAGACACAAACCACCAGATTTATCAATCATACAGGATCCTCCAACTATGCCATCTACAGGAGGTTGAGACTAAGGATCACTTCACTAGCGTTGCCCCATCTATTATGAGATTAGGGGGAGATTCCATTACTTATTGAAGAAGAATCAAACCCTTACTAGATTTTTCGAATATCCTGACTAGAGGTGCTTAACTTTATACATATAGGAGGCCCTCAGACTCTGAGCCCATATTATTGATCCTCCTACTAGACTAGAGTCTAGACTCTATATGACGAATCACTTCCTTCTTCATGGTGCTACCCTCAGGAAGGGGAACTAAGAGACATATTGATACCAATGCAGCTCTGGACTCCAGATCAGTGTGGACCCGTGGGATCTTCCCTCGTCCCACAAGATTTAAGCAACACGACCAGATCAAATCCCTTCCCAAGATAAGGATTAAATCCCCCAAGCCTCATAAGAGTACTACTTTTCCAAACAACAACGAAACAAATGATCCAAGAATCTCATCAATTCTACCTCTAGACATCTTACTATACTAAGCTTCCTTCATTTGGCCTTGGATGGTAGGAGAGATGGGTTTGTTCCATGACAGACTTGTTATCACAGGATTTGTACATGTGAAAATCCCTCCACAAGATCCCAAATCTTGCATAACAATGGAAGAACCTACCACTGTCACCTAAGTAGAGACTTCCTTTGTTTCAGTGATGGAAGAGGTCCACCAAAAGGGAGGCTTCCCTAGTGACCTCAACAGATCAAATAGCAAGTTTATTAGCCAAGCCTACCGCCCCCTATCTTGATCATTGAATGGATGGTTTAGGTCAAGAAAAATAAGAGGTTTGAAGATGATTTGGTACCCGCCCAGAACAAGAACACTTTGTAGCATTATATATATATAACAATTTCCAAGTCAAAATATGCAATAAATACCTCTTTTAGACACTAGACAAGTTAGATTGCATGGTTTTTGCAAATTGCAGTAGTAAACCAGTCTTATAACAACAATAAGTAATTTGTAACAGAAACAATAATAGATGCTCAGAAATACCACAATTGACCATGAAAATTAAGCATAAATCCAATAGAATATTATCCAATTGTTAGATGTTATTTATGAATGAGTTAAGCCACCTTCAGATTAGTGTATGCAACAAATTAATGTGATTTAGATGGATGTAGCAAACCTTTTAAAATGGTAGAAAATTATTTAGTGAGTTTGCTAAAGTTAGTGTTAGTACAATTAGTATGATGCTTGAGAGTTTTGAGAGAGAGTTTATCAACCAATTCACCAAGAGAGTTGCTTCAAGATTAGTGCCTTTTTAGGGTATGGAGTCTTTCAATGCAACCAAGCTTGAAGGTTGGCCTACTTGAAACCAAGAGGTAGGATCTAAAACCTAAGGTGCAAGCAAATTTGGGCCTTAGGTCATAGATATTGAGGATAAGGACTTCTAGGGTGCAAGCACATTTGGGCCCTAGAAATCGTTTCTCCCTTCTTGTAGCTTCAACTAGGTCAAAGATCAATTGTCTAGGGATAAAATCCTAAAGATCAATTCTAGACAAATATCACCTTGTGATAAGAAGAAGCACTTATGTTCCTCTCTTAGGGTTTCAATAAACAAGGCTTCTTGCAACAAATTAACAATTTCACCATGAACATTAATAGCATAAACAAGAATTGCAGAAATTTACTTACTTCATCCAAGAAACCAAGAGAATGTAACCCTAATTGCGGAAATTTCCATCCAAAATCAGCAAAACCATCCATAAAAGATCCTTCCAAGCATAGCACATGAGAGAGAAAGAGGTAGTAGCCCGTAAGGGCCGAAAATTTCAGAAGTAGTGTCTCACAATGGTCAGAGAATGATGATCCAAAAATGAAAGTGAGGGTAGCCTTCTTATATGAAGCTAGGGCCTCACTTTAGTCCACATAACGTAACATTGTTTTAAGTGGGGCCAACCCCTCATTTAACCTTTACAAGTGCAATAAATACAAAATACAATCAAAATATCCCACATGTGTGAGATGTCAAGGTCTCTTGGGAAAGCAGGAGGCCTCCATAGGTGATCCGAAAATCGAAGCTTAGCTATTACACACTATAACCTCAATTTAATCAAGACCTTTTTCTGACAGTGCATGTGAATATAAAGACAACAAAGACTTGAATAATTAAGAGAAATAACAGATAAAGCAAGAATGCAAACCATCAACCAATTGTACACAAGAAGTTGATAACGGAGTTCGGCAATCTCGCCTACGTCTCCGGGCCTTTGTCTTCAGTGCGGGAGGCTTTCTCTATTAAATATTCAATGCTTTACAATCTGCATTCAAAATACATCATATAGGGCATCTGACTGACTAGCTATATTCTTCTCTATCTTAGAAACCTGACGCAACATACAGCAATGAAAACGGAGTAATAGAACTCTCGAAAACTGCCTCCAAAGCTCAGCTACTTGCACTGCTCAATACTACTTGACCTTGGCTTCAAGCTTATTTGTTACTTCTTACTTGTGTAAAACCTATCAATGAATTATTTTATATAGCCATGAGGTAGAGGGATCAAATCCCAACATCCCACTTTTCGTGGCACTCAAGTTGGCCCAATATTCACCAAGATATGGCCAAATAACCAAAACTGGTTAATAAAAATCAATAAAAACCATAAGATATGGTCAAAAACCCATTTTATGCCAAATAATAGGGATAAGCCCCCCAAGATGAGCGCACACCCCTATTTATGGTCATATGGTTGAGCTTCTCGGATTCAAAGGCTAATTCATAGCCATAACTCCCCATAATAGGCGCGTGCCCCCTAAACCCAGTCATATGGATGAAATCGCGCCCATTACTATTCCCCTGGCGCTTTAAACATAAGAAAAGGGGCTTCATATTAGAATTTTTTCCCTTGGTACGTTGGTTGTTGGGGTTGTTCCAAAGCTTAGCGCCTTGATTCAAGAGGTCATGGGTTCGATTCCCATGAGCTCTAAAATATTTTTAGACCACCATACAAAGTATTGTAATTTAAATAAATTAAAAAGTGTTTCTTATAATAAGAAACATGGTGGGTGTGTTGGTGTTGGTGTTGGGTCATTTCTCAAGGTGGTGGTCGTGGGTTCAAAACCCATTGACTCCAAACATTTTTTTTGGAACTTTACATATGTGTGATGACTGGGTGCCACGTGGCTGCCCATGCTTGGGCCACGTGGTACCACCACATTTGCCCAAACTTTGCCACATGTCCAAACTGCATTGGTCCAATTTTGCCATAGATGTCCAGTCACCGGTCGCCACTTGTCAACTTGGATGGATCCCTATCACCACCCAGTCACCCTGCTGCCTCTGCTGCCACATGTCAATTTTCCACTGCCATGTCAACACTTCTGATGTCAGCGTTTGACTGGACCTGTTGACTTTTTCCCTGTTTGGGAAAACGATCAAAGTGCAATAACTCTCGCATACAGTGTCCGTTTGAGAAAGTGGATATATGGACAGAATCGGGAGAATGAGACGGACACAATGGCATTGGTCTTGTCGAATTATGAGCACTTTGATTTTTTAAGCATTTTTTAGCCCCATCAAGCTCCCGGATCCAAATCTGGATCAATAGGCGACGTGGCATCAATCTGGAGCAATGTGGGAGCAAGTGATGTTTCTCCTCACCAAATTCCATGCCATGCATCATCAGTACCCCATGTGTGCATTAAACCCTAGTTGTGTCACACCCTAGAAGGTGATGTCATCACCATAATAAGGCCAATGTCCAGGATCCAGGTGTTGCGTACAGGCCCTGGGGAGATACATCTCATCCCTTCACTATCTCTGACTATCTGTTGTTGCAACGTCCCTAATCCTAGTGCAAAATAAGTCATGGGGTACTCTACCCAGCCTGTGGGGATTCCAGCCCATCTATGTGCCATCATGATTGAATCTGCCCCTACCAAGCCCATTTGTTCATCGTTTAGGGTTCTAAGGATGTGAAAGCCAATATATGAGGGTGATGAGTCACTAGATGACCCACTTCTCTCCATCACACATGCCAAGTTCCTACAATGAAGACACAATGTCCTGGGTACAATCCCAGGATGTCCCTCAAAGAACCATGTCAAGGCCATCCAAAACAAATCAAAGTATAGGACAAGGTTAGCCAAAGTTCATAAGAAACACTAGTCCTTGAAACATGCAAAGTAAGTTGTAACTTAAGATATAATCCACGTAAGACAATTCACCCCAGTATCCCCTTCAAGCATCACACCAGCCCAAGACCCCATGTGAGTTGACAAGTTTAAGTATGGGAGGGTCGTCATCCAACCCTATTAGAAGTTCCACCTAGACATGAAATAAAATAACCCTAGTAGAGGGATAGGTCCTGAGAGGGAAAAGGAAAGTAAAAACCCTTCAAAAGTGTGATAATGATATGGTGTTAGGGCTTACTTCATGGCTCATGGTGTCATTAAATCCATTTCTATGAGTGCCTTCGTGAAGGGTGTGCTTGCTCTTGAGTTACCCCATATTTACACGTTGTTTTTTCCAAATCGCTTTATCAACCATATTTCTAGTATGCTTTATCCTATTTGCAAGTCCCCTTTTATAAGGTGTTAAGATTTAGCATCGCTGTTTGGGACCGGGGTGAGCACTGAAAGAGTAGAGCTCAAGTTTGGAATGGATTTTGTTATTCATTTTTTTCTATGATTCCTTTCTTTCTTTAGCATCATTTTCTTACTCTTTTAATAGTAGTTGCAATCAAACTCTAGGCCTTCAACCCCTCTTCTCATGAGAGAATGGACCATAACCCATTGTCAAAGTTTAGTACACTATGAGAGGCTCCAGGATGGAAAGTGATAAGCATGGTGGTAACAGAACATTACCCTTGTGAGGGCCCCCCAGTAGTACCCATTTTTCCTGGGTGGTGACAACACGAGACTAGGGCATAGAAGTTGACCACCAAGGTGAAACAAGGCAACTAACACAATTTCCCAAACCAATGATCCATTATTCGACTTCAACCAAAGATCCTCATCCACATGTCGGACAAATTAAGCACAACACTTTGCATAAAAGAAGGACTAGCATACCTCATGGTGACGATGGCATACCATCTCCCACACTCTGGATTGCTTGGATGTTATGAGCCTTGGTTGACCTGTAGCTATAAAGGTGAATGAGGGGGTTTGTTGGGTTTCCATATATGGACATGTTGATCATCATCATGGTTGGAATGATGTTCTCCATTGTGGGCCACGAGACCTGATATCCTCTAGTTACCCCTAGGCATGGGGGGTAACAAGACCTATTTCATTACTTTCGGTTCCTCTTGTTTCTGGATCTTCTCCTCCTATGCATCTCTTCAAAGCGGGTCTCTGGGCTAGGGGTCGAGGTATTTTCATGCCTTGAATTAGATCTCACTCTCTACTGTACCTTACTTCACTTTAGTGTCTGCATCTTGCCTTTTATAGGAGACCTTTTGGTTCTCCTTCTTTGTACTGATATTTTTATCGCACAGTTTGTAGATAAGGTGAAAGACGGATGAAAGAATATAAAACTGGCGTAACTGAGACTATCCCACCACTGTCACCTCAATGGGATAGCTCTTTCTGTTTAGGGAGGTAAGGCCTAAGGGAGACATCCCCGGTGATTAGGGGTTTTGAGAAGGCAAAGGTTTGAAAGCTAAGTATAATATCCCCCTCACAAGTCACCATCGATCAGAAAGTCTCGACTAATCAGCCAATAAATATAGTAATAAACAAGAAAGTGTATCTCCCCGAGAGAAAGAAACAAAGAAACTATGCATATGTAAGATCACTTGCTTGGTTAGTACTTCATATAATCATGGACTTCTGATATAAAACAATTGATAAACAATATTAATGAAGCAAGTCAACGATGCACAATGGAAATGATTATAATATGTCACTTCACAATAATTGCTAATGGCAATCAATGTAACAATATCAATACTAGGAACAATGATTTAGCCAATCATTCAATTGCTTTAAAAGATAAACAAATGATGCATAGAGATGTTTATAGCATGAATAGATGATGGAAAAAATAAGGTTAGTGATTGTTAGTCTAAGCTAGGGTTAGAAATATTAGTAATTGTTTCAAAGTATTTGGATGTGTGTATGATCAATGTACTCATCACATGAAGTCTTAGATCGGTGCATCATTAGGGAAAATGGAGTCAAAAAGATGTAAATGTTGAAGGGTCATGGTGATAATGATATGGCTAAAGACAAGGGGGTTAAATGTTGAGGTATTGCTAAGAAAAGGCCTCAACAATGAAACCCTAGGGGAGAAAGTCTCACTAAGGTGTAGAAACCCTAGGCCTTAGTGTTTTCTCCTCCTTCTTTAGCTCATTGGCAAGATGAAATTGGCTAGCTTGAGTAAAAATTTATAGGGATAAATACAAGAGAGTTTGAAGATGAAGTGTTTCTAAGGCAAGGCTTCATCAATCAAACCCTAGGGGAAAACGGCTCACCAAGGTGTAGAAACCATAGGCATCGATGCATTTTCCTCCTTCTTAGCTCAACAACAAGGATAAAATGGCTAGGCTAGAAGAGTAGAGGTAGAGTGTTGCTATGGCAAGGCTCTATCTAACTTCAGAAAATCAAATGGCTCTTAACTTAGTAGGGACATGAGACAAGGACACCAACATGTGCTTGTCACCTAGGGTTTAATCCAGCAAATTATAATAATAAAATGCAAGTAAACAATACCATAACCATTCAAATAAGAATTGTTTTGCAGAAATTCACTTACGTTTATCAAGCATTCATATAGCCATATCCTAGTTGTAAACCTTCCACCAAAAGAATTCCAAAAAATAGCCAAGAAGAGACTCCTTCAACAAGTGTGCATCAATTTTCAGCCAAAAACCCTAAAGTAGGGTGCAAATTTCAGACCCCACTATGTGTGAGTGAAAGATGATGAAAATTAGAGAGTTTTAGCTCTCTATTTATACAATAGCAAGTGACCTTAATTAAATTTTAGGTCACCAAAAGGTCGACAAGGCCAAAATACCAAATAATATTGTTTTACATTAAAATG
>SNQJ01S0029744.1:188832-199522 GCA_010110895.2 Picea sitchensis
GGCAACTCAAATTTTACATCAAGTTTTAACAATGGCATTTCATGTTTATTCTTATGAACATTTTTCTTTCCACTAGATTTAGAACTTGAACTTGAAGAAGAAGGAGAAGAAGGAGGTGTTGATGGAGGTGAAGGAGTAATTTGAGGATGGTCCTCTTCCTCTTCACTTTTTCCCTTTGAAAATTCACCCAAAATAGGTCGCTTCCGTTCCAAGTAATCTTCGTACAAGACTTTCACCATCTCCAACATAGCAAGGAATGTTTTCCAGAACTCTTTCTCATCTTGAGAAATCCCTTCTTCCGATGCCATCTTCTCGCTATGAGAATCTCTCTTTCTCAACCCAATTAATGGATTCTCTGCAACAAGCTCGCCTTCACCACACTGTAGCTTTTCCCTAGTTAACATGCAAAACTCAAATCCAAACGTCAACTAGCTCTGATACCACTTGATCCGTTGGATCTTTTAATGACTTATGGTTGAGTTTTAATTTTGCATGCGTTAATTAACCATTTGAGAAAACTTAGTGAAAGAATGAGGAAAGAAGAGGAATTATGACAGCCATATACATGTATGCAGATCTGAAATGAGATAATAGACAACAAACCATAACATGCAGATTGATAACGGAGTTCGGCACAACTTTGCCTACGTCTCCGGGCCTTTTTCTCTGTGGGGGAGGCTTCTTTATTTTTGTTCAATTGCTCAAAAGTACATTGCTGCAATGTCAAATGGCTACAAGACTAATCTGGTCATGTTCTTCCAGATCTCTAGAACCCTGCAAAGAAAACGGCACGCAAAACGGACGTCCGGAGCTCCCAGAAATGGTCCGACAACGTCTCCTCCTCAAAAGTTTTCTCTGTCGCAAAATGGCTTTGGCTTGGCTTATCCTTAGCATAACTCTGCTCTGAATGCCCCTTATGGCCTCAAAATGGCCTGGGTTATATAGCTGGGAAGTTGATTGCTCATCTCCAGCTTCCTCCAAGAATTTAGGCTCCAAAACTACCCAATAACTCCCAAAAATGGAGAAAATTAATTAAAAATAGGTTTAACATTATTAAAAAACCAAAAATTAGTTATAAACCCACTTTTAACTATAATATATGGGCGCTAGCCCCCTAGCCCTGGGTGTGCGCCCCCTTTGCATGGTCGTATGGTCCATGTGGCCAAGCGCTAGCCCTTGGGCTATGCGCTGGCCCCGCCCTTTCGCGCACTAGCACCCAGTCTCTTGGCAACAGTTTAGAACCGTGGGCCTAACGGTTATAACGAACGCCCAAATAGGTGGTACTGACTCCCGCACTCCCAGTCCCGTGGTGTAGTTACATGTATGTCGAGGGCTAGGGCTTAGGCCCCGGCCCTTTTCCCACCGAACCAAACTTCATACCACCTTAAATAATACTTCCACCGTTTACGTGATAAGAACTACCGGTTGGGCGGATGGTTAGCCCAGCCCTACCAGTCCTTTGCACTATGGGTGGTCGTCGGTTCGATTCCCGTCCAAGCCATAATAAAATTTTAACACATAACCAATCACGGGGTGCCACGTGGCAGCCCTTGACTGGGCCACGTGGCACCTCTACATCCAATCGATGAATGCCATGCGTCAGTCGTTGATTCACCTACGTCACTTGCCACGCGTCTCTGCCATACTACCACCTGTCAGTCTGCGTGTTCGCTCTGTCAGCCTGCCACGTCAGCTGCTGACGTCACCCATGCCACGTGTCACCCTTACAGTGGTGACACGTGTCACCTTCGGATAGGTCCAGCTGCATGCTTGTACGTCCAAATCTGCCTGCCACGTGTCATCACCTGAGGCTGCCACGTCACCTGTATGGACCTTCCACGTCAGCGTCCGTACGGACTGTACGGACTGCACAGACAGCAATTTTTTTACCTGTTTGACTTTTCGGACAGAATGCGATATCTTCTCCATACGAAGCCCATTTGACAAAGTAAATATACCACCGGAATCGGGAAGATGTGATGGACGCAATGGCACAGGTTTCGTCGCATTCCGAGCACTTTCATTTTTGAGCATTTTTCAAGCGCTATCAGGCTTCTGGATCCAATTTCGGATCAGTCCACTAGAAAAGGGATGTTTCCGAAAGAGATCAAATCCAAGTCATGTTAATGGGTGAGGTGGATAAGGGATGTCCTGACAAGGGGTGCAGTGATAGCAGGGAAATGCAAGGCTTACCTGTGGGTGCCTTTGTAGAAGGCAAGTTGCACTTGTCCTCAATGCAAATGTTTCCAAGCCCATTCATGCCTTTTACTCTTTATTCTTTATTTCTTTTTCTTCAAGAAGCTAATCAGGGGACACTTCCCTAGTGTGGTGGCCAGTGATGGCAATGTTACCCACAAGTACTTTCATGGAAATGAGAAGATTGGCCATGCAACCAAGAGCCACTACCCTGCCATGGTAGCCAGCTGCTAGTAGTGTCATACCGCTAGGTGCCCATGGACGTAATAGGCTAGCTCGTGATGAGACCCCCTATCCTCTGACTAGGTATTGTTTTATTATTTTTTATGGGTCCCTCTTGTTTCTCGCTGAGAATAATTTTACTGCTTTCTCGGGGATCTCTGGGCGAAGCATCTCGAGGTTTTATTTTAGGCTTTTATCTCTTGCCAACTTTCTTTTACCTTCTGGGCCTTTAGCCCATTCTTCCCACAAGGCAAGGTACAATCCTTAAATGATTGGCCAACCCCATGCCCAGACCAATGTAATGGGATGGATGAGTGGGAAGTAAGATGAAAAGTGATAAGTATTATGGGAGTGCATGATGACTTTTCATGAATCCCCCCAGTGGAAAATCAAAACCTATGGGCACAGGCTTACTAGGGAATCCTGTCATTCCCCCCATACATGGTCAAGTGGATAAGTATAATATCCAATGTAATGTTCCCAAACCAATATGCCAGGAACATCATGGTTTTGGGTGTCTTTTAAACTGTTACTGGTTGTGTCATTTCCTCAAACTTTTTGTTGATTTACTTGTTCATATGTGTTTACTTGCAGGTTGACCTCTATATTTCGGCCTTAGGGTTTATGTTGATTTAATGTGTGTTGTAGCAATAAACAAGAAGATACCATAATGGAACATACCTCAACCATATGCAAGACCAACAAAATGATAGATAAGCCAAAACACCTTAGATCTGATTTTATTCATAAATAGAAGAACCTGCTACAATGAAGAGGCTGATTTGGAATGCTCAACAGTTCGCTCCAATAAAGACAATAGAAGCTACTAAAAAATGCTCCATGAAGATACTATAATCCTCCAAAGGTTGGATACACGATGAAGACTGAATACAAGTAGAGATCTAGGTTGTATGCAACACCAAACCCTCCAACAGGAAAAGCCACGCTCTAGTAGATGACTGAAACCCTCAATAATTTGGCCCAGCTGAAGAAACCCCCAAATGAGTCCAATGAAGATGCCAAACTATAGACCAGTAGGTGTAGAGTCCCCTCCTAAAATCTCAAACCAAAATACCAAGGGAAACTCCTCCAAATGTTGAATCCTCCAATGAAGTTGCGCCCTCCTGACAACTGCCAAACCCTACAATTTCGACCCTGGTGAAGGAGGCCTCCAAATGCCCTAAAACTCACAAGAAAGGTAGATCGGGACACTACAAGTCACTGGGTGAAGTATGAAGGTCAGATCTGAAGTATAACCCCTCCAAATGGAATAGATTTGAATCTCAAAATGCCCTTCTTCTCTCCAATTCGTCCCAATGCTCTAGGAAATAATCTGAACCATAAAACTCTCTGAAGAGGCACTAGAAATCATGGCTAAGGCCCTGCAAGTAAAACCCAAATGCTCAAATCTCCAAGAGCTCTCTCAAACTGCTACAATGAACCTTCCTTCACTGAATGGTGTGCCCTCCTTCTCTTCCTGTGCCTACGGCTGGTGTAGAACCCTCCTGCACTGATGTAGATCCAAACTAGAATGGTGTGGGAGAATATTGCATCTCTGAGGCCAATCTTGAGGCAAGCTAAGTGGAATCTTTCACCACTGAATCGTCCTCTAGGGTTTGTTAAGTCAAAACCCCAAAGGTATGAGCTCTCTAGCTAGAAGCCAGATATCAAAATGATAAACATACATGAATGAATTGAGTAGAGGCCCTTGCCTCTTCTTTATACTTCTTGCTCACCTTATCTCTCCAAAGTGACTTTTCTTTTTTAATTATTAATTAATTAATTAAAACACTTTAATTAATTAATTAATCTTTTTACCTATGAAAAGTGCCTTATCTCTCCTTGTGGCTTCCCTGGCCACTGAAAGTCACTTCTCACCATCCTATCATGTAGTCTTGTTCCTCCCGATTCCAATGAACTATTACATTGAGAGGTTCCTCCAAGTATTGTGCCCAAAATGACATCTTCAGTGAATTTAATTAGCTTATAGCTCAAAATACTCAAAATCATGGAAATCGTAGGAATGCAACGGAACCAAAGCCAACCTATGCAAGTCAGATGAAATGGGATGAGTGATGTAAGTCAGGCCCCAAAATACATCTCAATAATCTATGTACTTGCTATAACCTCCATCTGGCTACTCTGGTCATCATAACCCTCTGTAATGTAATGATGTCCCAAATTGGGGACATTACAGTCCTCCCTACTAGAAAATTGCTTGTCCTCAAGCAATAACCAAATCCCCTCAAGTATAATACCAAGATCCCATGTCGACCTGTGAGACCCACAATAGATCTCATCCAAAGATGAACTATCACGCACTCTACCTCATGGGTCCCATATCAAATCATGAACTGCAAGCCAATGGGAAGCATAATCATGAAATGTATCAACACCATGAAACTCTTGCTCATGACTCATGGCCTCATCCCTGACTGAGTCCATCCTCCAAGATACTACCAAGATCAACATGGCCTCCATCAACTACCCATGTTGATGCCAGAATGAGGTATTTCTCGACCTCCGTGAGACACCCTCAAGTGATGTGCTCTCCTCAACACTGAAACTCAATGGAAAGTCAGAAAAACTTTACCTCGCAAAGGTCCAATTGCCCCTGTCAGTCAGTGAAATGCTCAATCATGCAATCCCTAGGTCCCATGCTAGCCTTTGTTGAATATCACCATGTAGACACTACATTACGTTGACCATGCCTGACTTCTCCCTGTATATATATCGGATCCTCCACTCCTGGATCCTCAAGATGAAGTACATGTGGCACTTGGACCTGCTATCTAGATGTTGCATCTGTAAGAACATCTCTGTGGAAGTAGTACTGCCCAACCATATCCATGCTCTATCATGATGATCAAGAGGGATAAAATTTCTCGCTCCATAAGACAAGTACCTCCAGGCCCACTCCAAACCAACCCAAGGTGGAGTGTGTGGCTCTCTCGTGCAACCTGGGTCAACATGACGTAAAACATCCTGCTAACAAAATGAACTCCCGGATCCCATGGCAAACTTGGAAGTTTATCACTTCCAATCTCCGCTAGATGCTCCTGTGTCAGACTGGTCATTAATGGAAGCCCTCTGTGCTCATCTATTGTCACCTGGCCTATGATGCTCACCATCACGCACCAAGGCTCAAATGTCTTCCTAACACGGTCCACCTCTGACCTGCTATACATCGTAAAAGTACTCATGTCAGGTGGTCTCAGACTACTCACTCTCCATGCCCTCTGCCACTATCTATCTCTCCTCATGTTGTTGTCAATGATAAATGTGTCAGGCAAGACTAACATAAACCTCTGTAACTAACTTTAGATCAGTAAAACATCACATGATTTGGTTAATCTAAAGGAATCAACCAAAATCTCATCCACTGGCATCCATGGTACATACTCTCTTGTGCTCATCACTGACTCCCAATCATCCAATACAACCGAAATTAACTCCTCCAATGGTGGGTCAACCAACCTCCATCCCTCATATTCCATGCAATTGTTGATACGGTGAAGGTGATCTCCCCTAACTATGTGATGTTGCAAAGGAGTGGCATTTGCATGCTCCCCTAAGTGTGTCTCCTCCCTGCAAGGCAATACACCCCTCTAAATCCCACCATACATCTCGACATGTCTCTGTGAGCTATCACTCATCTTTATATGCTCCGGCATGCTCATGTCATCTCTCGTAGACTCATGTTGCATCATAGATCCTGGGTGTACTGTTGGACCAACCTCTACATTGAGATCAACCGCTCTCAGAGCAAAAATGGAAGTTGTCCTCCATCAATTGGTGTTCCTCTTCTAGATCACCAACATCCCCTAGCAACGTGACTAAATTATATATCTGAGTGTCCACTAAGACAGATGAAGTGGATCTCTGACGAATCTCCTCAAGAGGCTCATCTGACCTAGACTTTGATTCTTGAAGGGATGTTTGTGTGCCTCTCAAGAATCCTCGAGTGCTCTCCAACTCTTGAGTAATTCTTTCCACCTCCAGCTCCTGCTCCCTCAGAGCCTCATGATCACCATTCCTCAATAGGTAGCCCCTGTCAGCCAACAACTGTTGGTAGTCATTCCTCAACATAACTACTCTCTCCCTAAGAGTATGAAGGTCATCCATGGCAAATCCCTCATATGCGCTAACATGTGCCAATGATTCCCTCCAACAATAATCAACCACTAATGTAGGTGTGTCATCAAAATACCTAGTGGATACCATGAGCATATCCTCACTGACTCTCAATTGTCCTGCTAAGTGGTGTGACTCCTAATCATAGTCATGCTGAGGTACCACCTCATATCCCTCACTGCTAGTGTCAGCACTAGAATCCCCAACAACACTATCTGCAAAGGATAAAGTGCCAAACTGCCTACTGTCTATTGTGCTAATGTGTCCTCCTATATGTGACTGCACATCATCCCCAACTACTATCTCCCTATGAATCATATTGTATCCGGAGTGAGCAGTTGTATCCTCCTGTGCACTCAATCTACTACTATCATCTGCACCTGGATCCCATACAGGTGTGTCCAGACACATGCTATGGTCATCCCAACCAATAAGGAGTGCATCCTCATCACTACAGGCTGATCCTGGTAGTAATTGCTCCATCAACCTGCCAGTCTCCACAATCTTCTCAACTAATGGAGCCTCCAAAAGTTGTGACTCAATCTCCTCATGTTGATTTGTATGTGTAAGGCCAATTGTCTGCACATCCTGTATCTCCTCCTGGATCTGTGGATCCATGTCTCTGGTGTGTATCTCTTACGTACGGCTCCTCTAACATGCCATTGTTATCCTCATATGTCATGGCTATCATGGGAGTCTAGAAAGATGGCAGATGTGTCATGGCCACCATAGCGAGCTCGTCATCTCTAGATGCTAACACGTGTGAGTCCTCACTAGTGTCACCACTCTGCTGAGGTGTAAGGTCATAGATAGTATCTGATATGATTGTTGAAGCATAAGTGCTATCATCCTGTCCATCCCACTTCTCCTCCAATGTGCAAGGATCACTATCCTCCTCAAGTGTGCAAGAATCATTAGTCACTGTGCAAAAGTCACTATCACTAGCCTCTGTACAAGAGTCACTATCATCATCAAACTGCTCCAGATAAGCATCTATCGATCCATCCTCAAACACCTCATCATCACTGTCATAGAACACCTCGATAATATGCTTCTTATCTCTACCCTTACATCTGTGATCTGGTTCCCAAGCCACTTTGCAACTGTAGCAACATTGCCTGCTCCTAATGGGCATGGGGTTTCTCTGTTCTTCCCTCCATCTAGCTTCTCTGGCTCTCTTTTTCTCTACTACGTTGATCCAATGTGTAACCTTATCTTCGCTCCAATTAGATTTCTTATAGGATACAAACCGATGGAATGTTATCGGGACTTTGATACCGTAAAGCTTATTGAGGGTTTGATATTCCCTCTCATAATCAACAATCTTCCCAAAAAAATCACACACTTCCATCTCTCCTTATGGAAGACCCTCAGGTTGGCAGGATTTTAAGCTCTGAAACCACTGTAATTTTCCCAAGCCAATATGTCAGGAACATCACGGTTTCGGGTGCCTTTTAAACTGCTACTGGTTTTGGCATTTCGTCAATCACTTTGTTGATTTACTTGTTCGTATGTGTTTACTTGCAGGTTGACCTCTTGATTTCGGACTTAGGGTTTATGTTGATGAATTTAATGTGTGTTGCAGCAATAAATAATAATATATTGTAATGGAACATACCTCAACCATATGCAAGATCAACAATATGATAGACAAGCTAAAACACCTCAGATCTGATTTTATTCATAAATAGAAGAACCTGCTACAATGAAGAGGCCGATCTGGAATGCTCAACAGATGGCTCCAATAAAGACAATAGAAGATGCTACAAAATGATCCATGAAGATACTATAAGCCTCCAAAGGCTGGATACACGATGAAGACTGAATACAAGTAGAGATCTAGGTCGTATGCAACACCAAACCCCCCAACACGAAAAGCCACGCTCTAGTAGATGACTGAAACCGTCAATAATTTGGCGCACCTGAAGAAGCCCCCAAATGAGTCCAATGAAGATGCCAAACTGTAGATCAGGAGGTGTAGATTCCCCTCCTAAAATATCAAACCGAAATACCAAGGGAAGCTCCTCCAAATGTTGAATCCTCTAATGAAGTTGCACCCTCCTTAAAACTGCCAAACCCTACAATTTTGGCCCTGGTGAAGGAGGCCTCCAAATGCCCTGAAACTCGCTACAAAGGTAGATCGGCACACTGCAAGTCACTGGGTGAAGTCTCAGGGTCAGATCGGAAGTATAACCCCTCCAAACATAATAGATCTGAATCTCAAAATGGCCTCCTTCTCTCCAATTCGTCCCAATGCTCTAGAAAATAATCTAAACCATAAAACCATATCAAGAGGCACTAGAAATCATGGATAAGGCCCTGCAAGTAAAACCCAAATGCTCAAATCTCCAAGATCTCTCTCAAACTCCTACAACGAACCTTCCTTCACTGAATGGTGTGCCCCCCTTGCTGGAAACCCCCAATGGTATGTCCTCCTCTTCCTGTGCCTGCGGCTGGTGTAGAACCCTCTTGCACTGATGTAGATGCAAACTAGAATGGTGTGGAAGCATATTGAATCTTCGAGACCAAGCTTGGGACAAACTAGGTGGAATCTTTCACCATCGAATTGTCCTCTAGGATTTGTTAAGTCAAAACCCTCAAAACCCCCAAGGTATGGGCTCTCTAGCTAGAAGCCAGATATCAAAATGATAAACATACATGAATGAATTGAGTAGAGGCCCTTGACTATTCTTTAGAATTCCTTCTCACCTTCTCTCTCCAAAGTGACTTTTTTTTTAATTATTAATTAATTAATTAAATCACTTTAATTAATTAATTAACCCTTTTACCTCTGAAAAGTGCCTTATCTCTCCTTGTGGCTTCCCTGGCCACTGAAAGTCACTTCTCACCATCCTATCCTGTAGTCTTGTTCCTCCTGATTCCAATGAGATATTACACTGAGAGGTTCCTCCAAGTATTGTGCCCAAAATGACCTCTTAAGTGAATTTAATTAGCTTATAGCTCAAAATACTCAAAATCATGGAAATCGTCGAAATGCAACGGAACCAAAGCCAACCTGTGCAGAATGGATCATAATGATGAAATGGGATGAGCGATACAAGCCGGACCCCAAAATACCTCTCAATAATCTATGTACTCGCTATAACCTCCATCTGGCTACTCTGGTCACCATAACCCTCTGTAATGTAATGATGTCCCAAAGTGGGGACATTACATCCAAGCACCCGTTAGAAACAAAAAGAACTAAATGCACATATTCAAATGTTTTGAGGATCAGAGTGACACATACCATGATACCCGGACTCATTACCTCATGGAGCAAGAACCATCTTCGATATAGGACCAAGCCGAGGTGATGGATGTTGTTGTTGCTGACAAAGTGGAGGCGTTGAAAGGGAGAAAAGATGGGCCCTCTAGGGCCATGCTCAAGTTGATATGGCTCTCGGTACTCCATTTCTAGGACCTATGGGCCTCGATACATAATCTCCTTAGTTATCCCTAAAAGTGGGGGATAATTAACATCATTGTATGCAACAGTCACTTTGACCTACTTTTGTGGTCACTAGTCGAACATTAATAAAATTATCTTATCTTATCTTATCTCCTGGATTGCCTCTCCATCTTTGTAGTTGGCTCTCTAGGGTTTAGTTTGGACTTTTTTTCTATTTTACTTCTTCCTTTTATGTAGGAGCTTCTCTAGCACTCCTTCTTTGTATTGGCATCATTGTACCTAACAGTCCATTGGCCTACTTCAGTGGTCATTTCTTGGACATTAATATATTTTTCTTATCTTCTCTTATCTAACCAAGGTTACCTAGGACATACCTTTTCTCCTAGGAATTGACACTTGTAATAAGGGTAAATTCACCCCACCATGGTGAACTTGGGAAATTTATAAAATTAACTTATGTTAAGATGTTGTTAGTAGTGATTACTTGATGTGCATTGCTTAATGACTTGTTTTGAAGCTTCATGCATCATTATATGTGGTTGCCCCACATTGGAATCTGTGCACCATGTCTCGAGATCCATGACATTGCCTTGGGATCCATGTACCTACATTGAGATCCATGTACCTGTATTTGACCATATCTACCTGTATTTGACCATTACTTTAGGGAAAAGTAACTTGTATAAAGCATTGGATATCTCAGCTATCCAAGGAGCTCCTTATGCA
>SNQJ01S0029744.1:203204-218864 GCA_010110895.2 Picea sitchensis
AAAGGAGACCCATTTAAGGAACGTTCTTCTGGACCAATTTAACGAGTGTGAAGAAACAAGGTCACTCGACAATCTTTTCATCTTTAAGGAGTCTGAAAAGGGCTTAAAGAAGACTCCATAATGGTTACTTTTCTTAGTTAATCCGAACGAGATCGAAAAGCATAAATGCAGTCTCGTCGGATGTTTCTTTCGGATCTCAAAGCGAGCTTGAAAAACAACAAAGTTAGATCATGATAGACTCTTTGTGGGTCGATGCCTGGCATCTCCTTGGGGGATTTGTATGCTCCGACGAAAACATTGTCTATGATGCCAGGGGTTCGGGAGATATTGATCAGTATAGTTTCAGTGATAGTTTCCATATTTCTCTCAGCATAAATTTCTTGCGTAGATAAGAGATTAATAGGACATGGCTGAACTCCCATCATGGTAACGGTGAATTCCCTTGCTTCGATTCGCCTTAGCTCTGGGAGAAAATACGATCTGTGATGAAGAGCTTCCCAGGGTTTGTCCGGACTAGTCATTGCTTCAATTACTGCTTCGTCAGAAGGCAAGACTAAGTCTAACGAATCGACGTTAGCGAGAGAACCCTGAGCCCAAATAGGCTCTAGAAGTGGATCTAACTCTTGTGCAGGAGTCGGATCAGGGTTAGTTGAATCTTGCTGGACTAAAGAGTACGCTACCTCAGCGGCAGACAAGGGCATGGACATGCCAGGGTGCCCTGTCTCATCCATCGTGGCTGATGGGGAAGGAAGAATCCAAGGATCCTCAAAGTAAGTCGTGCGGAATGATGAAACTTGAAAAATATCAACCTTATGGTGATTAGATATAAATTTGACATCGTCATGAGGAGGTGGGTAATCGAAGGTACCCATTAGGGACGGGCACAAACCAACTACTACGTTAACAACACCTGGTTGAGGATTATCAATCATGGGGACCATGGATGCCCCCAAAGCTGGGTCAGGTCTGGAGAAAGACAGTTGATCGATGGTCACTATCCGGCCCTCATGTGGAAACAAAAAGACGCGGAAAACTGTATCAACCACAGCTTGCATAGCATAAGTCCAAATCCGTCCTAACAAGAGGTTATATTCGAGGGGAGCATCAACTACCTCTACTTCGACACACACGGTTTTCCCTCCTAACTGCACAGGGAAAGAAGGAACGATGCCATGTGGTCAGAAAGAACGACCGTCGAAAGCAGTGAGGAGAGTAGGTGATGGAGACAAAGTAGGCTGGCCAATGGCCTTCCAACATGATAACAACGTAACGCATGTCGAGGCGCCCTCATCGACCACTGTGCGGAAGATATTCCATGTAAAAATTTTCGTGGGATGAGCCACTACTATCTGAAACGCTACGTGGTAAGGCAGACGAGGTTTTAAGTTGGTTGTATCTAACATGATGGTACCTGGATTACAAGTCTCAGTAGAGCCCAAAGCGGTTAACAAGGCTTTCCTCTGAGCAGGGCAACTTTGGAGGACCTCCAAAGCAGACATCGCACAAGGGGTTTGTGATAAATCCTCCACCACAGAGTAATTCTGGGCGGCCCTTGCGTTGGCATTGTGAGAAGCTTTTTTAAATGCACCCTTTGGAATGTGTGTCATTGTTTCTCCCAACATCTTCTCGATCTGTAGAGGAAGAGATGGGAGATCAACTTCTTTACCCTTCTCAGAAGCACTTGGTTTACTATAGTTGTGCGCTCTAGTCATTATGAAAGCATCACCCCTAACCATATATACGTTCATGGATGAGGGATGGTTTGGAGGAGGGAAGGTTTCTTGGCTGCCCCCTTATGTGCTTGTAGAGGCTTGAGTTAAATTTTTCCCATGTTGAAAGGGATTAGTCAACACTGCCTGATGTTGCTGTGTGACAAACGTTTGGGCCTCTGCAAGTCGAGGACAAAGATGGGTCGGGTGGTCTTCCACACACAAGTTGCACAGATACCTCACCTTTTGTTTTTTCATGGTGTCCCCGCCAGCATTATCAGTGGGTTTTTTATCCCCCTTACCCTTCTTTCGTTGTTTTTTCTTCCCTTCAGGCTGCTGGGTGGCATTTGGGTTAGTCGACTGCACGGAGTGTACTTCCGACGTTTGGGTAGGGGGAGCAGCCAAAGCAGTACTTTGGTTGGCTGTTGTGTGTTGTATGGATAATTGTTGCAACTATTTTGTCAATTTCTCAGCGGGCTTGTTTTGTGTTGAACCAACAATACCATCGACATGTGGTCCAGTTCTCTATCTAGTTTTATCCAGTATCAAACGTGGCGCATCTGGAAAGATGTTGTATAATAAACCAGACTGAGAATAGATGAGCTCAAACTGTTGAGCCCTCATGATGGCATCTTCTTTGGAGAAAACTCTGGATGTTGCAACGTCTTTGGATAATTGTGGGACCAAAGACTTAAGGAACCACTCAAGCAAGAATGCTAGTGGGACTGGTAGTTTTATTAGACTCTTCCGGTGTCTCCATTCTCGGATATGATCAGAGATATGGTCTGTTGTTGTCTGTTCGAAATTGGCGAGTAGCTCTGTGCCAGTGTCGTATCTCACAGGTAACTGGAAATGGTTAAGGAAGGCCATTGCCAGTTCACCAAAAGAAGAGTATCTTGAGCGATCGATCTCGATGTACCATTTCGCGGCACTCCCGATAAGAGTACGTTGAAACAATCGCAACTGTACGTAGTCATCTTTCAATGAGTTAGATGAACACCAAAGATGGAAGGTAGTCACATGATCACCTGGATCTTCATTAGGCTTGGCCTCGAACTTTGGAATGTCTGAAGGCAACTTCATTGGCATAGGAGGCCAATGTGGATCGCAACAACTAGGATCATTTAACAACCTTGTCAAATCTAGCAAGTGTAACGTCACCAGGAATGGTAGTTTGGGTTGCTGCTGATAACCTGGGAAAAAGGGTCCTGGATTTTGACTGGCACCAGGTTGACAGGAAAAGTTTGGCTGTTGGCCCAGATTCTGGTAGAAACCATGGCCCTGACTAGCGTAAGGATTTTGCATCTGTGGAGACATCATCGGTTGATTTCCTATAAAGGACATAGAGTGTTGGGCATGCATCGTGTTCAAAGGACTTTGGGAAGGATTACCCCATGCCGGTCCTGATGGGAGAGGCATAGTAGTCTGTCCAGGGTTCCATTGACTATGGAAAGAATTACCCCAGAACGACATTCTAGAGGAGGGAACGGATCCTCGTCCTGAGTTCCAAGGTCCTGCTATATGTGCCCCCTGCACAGGAATAGTACCCTGCGTAGGAGTAGATTGTCCAAAAATGGGATTGCCCCCAGATGGGAAAACGGTTGATGAGAAAGTGTTGTTACCAAACGTCCCATTCCAAGAAAATGGTGTCGAACCTACACGCATACTGTGCGTAGGTGTTCCTTGACTCCCTGCTCTAAATAAACTAGTGTGTGTAGGTTTCCCGACGGACTACTGATGTGGACCACCAAGCGAAGGGGACGAAGGAGGGATATGACCTCCTGCGTAAGGAAAAGCATTAAAAGGGACATGAGTTCCCCCAAGTTGACCTTGCAAATGAGCGTTAGAGCTCCCTGCCCCTAGACCCAAAGTCTGTAAAGTGGAGTAGGTTAGTGCAGGACTTGTACCCAAACTAGGCATACCGTATGAGAACGGAGGGCCTGTCGCACTAGGTGTGAAGGGGGTTGTGGCCACCGCCATAGACGGGTTCGGTCCACTGTGTGACATAGTTGCAGCCGAGACCATGGTGGCTCGGACCGACGACGGTAAGTTAGGAGATGACTCTCTTGTGGTAGCAACTATGGTGGGAATTGAAGAATTCCCAGAAGAAGTAACAACGTTTGTTTCCATAGTTATGTGAGGCACTGTCTGGCGTTCGTGAAATTGGATTGGTACAATAAACGGTGCCAAGATATCAGTGGTTGGGGTGTCAATCGAGCCAAGATTGGTGGTTGATTCCTCTGGGAGTTGTTCGGGCACAAAGGTTTGTAACCCGATCACTTCAAAAGACCCTTGTTGGTCTAGCTTCCGCCTTAATGGTAGCGGGGGTGGCTCCAGTGTAACCGGAAACAGGCCAAGAAGCCTTCGTGACCAGAGGAGATCGGGATCCTCCACTGTGTGAGAAGATCCAAGACACGCTAAGGTATTTGAAACGTTCAAAAGTAACACACACTAAAAAGAATCCCCTAAGAGATAAGTCAAGCAATCACTAAACTATTTGGAAGAACAGTTACAACAACCAACACTAGAGCAACTTACCGGTGCAAGTGCAACTCGAACAGGGAAGCACCCTCCGGGTATACTCTGGAAAGCATGGCCCGATGTCTGTCCTAGGTGTTGACACTTGAAACTAAAATGGGTTGCAGCAAATCAATCCCGAGGCAACCTCAAACCACTTTGGATTGGAAGCTGCCCTCCTCCAACCCGAGAGGGATCTCTCGAAAAATGTCACAATATGATTTTGAATAAGCATGAAAAAGGTGGGCAGATTTATGGGTAAAAGATGGTCTTGGATTTTTTGAGTTGGGGGTTAAACCAGGGAAATGGTCCATTGGGCATGGAGTCAAATGAAAACCGAAGAAAGGAGACAATAGTAGAAAACATTTAACTTGCGGAAAGTGAGGCAAAGTAAGTCTATCTTTCAGCGCTTTGATTGTCATGATGTAGTAGCGGAAAGAAAAAGGAAAGGCCAATATAGCAGAGAATATATGTAGAATTCCGGAAATGCAGATTGGTCTTACACCCGCTGATAGATGGTGCAGAGGAAAGACAATAAACAAATACAGAAAACCATAATCCATTCGTTATAGTAGTGGTCGTACTAAAGTATAATGAAGCACATCAGTGAGAAGAAAATGAAATGAAACACAGTTGTGGTGAAATAAGGAAGAAATAACACTATGCAAATGATAACACATCAATTGTGAGTAAGGAGCATATCAAATGAATTCCAAACTAATTTAACACAACTGGAAATAGAGGGAAACATGTTGAAGGAATCGACCGTGATGAATCTCACAGTCTGAAGAAAAAAATCATCTTTATTATCTCATTCTGGTTTACAAAATAACTCAGCCATACAATGGAACCCCTCCTCACAGAGGTTTTCCCTCAGCGTTGCACTCATGTGCCGCCCCCTTCTTCTCTTCCCTCCTCTGTTACGTCCCTCAGTCTTTTTTTAAAAGAAAGAATAAAACTCTTTGTGTTCCAGGAATCTGAAACGGTTCCTCTCCATGGAATTTTGTGAATTCCAGGTGCGTTTGCAGGCTACTCAAACCGTTACTGATGTAGGGCAGCTAGTAAACGTTTCTTTTTGGCTAGTCATGCATAACCTGGGCAATATACTTGACAGAATCTTTCTGATGCTCATCTTTAGTTTGACAATTTTTTATTCTTGAGTGAAAGCAAATGCAGGGTTTCTTTATCAATTGTTAGTTGGTCACCTGTAATCATCTTCACGCAAACTCCAAGCTTAAGAGCTCGTCGAATTGTTTCAGCATTGTCATGTCGAGGAGGATCGACAATGGCAACAACCCACGTTTGAATATTCACATGATCTAGCTGATTCTTTTCAACGGTAAATGTTCGCCAAAAAATCCATAGGAGAAGCATGACTGCGTTGTTGATAGGCCACAAGATCCACATATACCACTTCGAAGAGTATGGCTTTGCAGCAAATGAGGCAAAACCCAATCGCAAATGAAAAAAGGACAGTAATCTTTTCATATGAGTCAGGTATACGAAATCAACTTTCTCCTTGCATCCTTCCCATGCAGATTCATAGAGAGTATCAGAAGATTTGTCCACTGTTCCATACAGATAGTCATAGAGAGGCATGAAAAGACAGAAGTTGGTGTGCACTTGAGAATGGTGTAAAGAGTGAAATGAGGGCGTGTACACAATGTATTTCAGAGGAGGAAAGATCTTAAATGCCCATGAGGGAACAAACTCGAAATTGCAGTGCCCCATATTATTCATGAAATCAAACCATGTCATGTAGCCAAGCACAAGGCCAATGGAAGCAGTGTTGGTGATAATTGCAACGAGGGGAGCTATGGATAACATGGAAGCATACATCAAATGTTCTGCAAATGGATGCACCATGGATGTAATTGGTTCTGTAACAAAAGAAGAATAGTGTTGCGAATGGTACACCCTGTATAGAAAGTGATGATGCAAAGCTCTATGGCCCCAGTGATATACAAATTCATTTGGCCCAATGTGAGCCAAGATTACAGGGATAAGACCTTTCGAATTCCACAGAGGGAGATTGGAAGCTTCTGGAATGAAGGCATGAATTGGAATAAACAAGAAAGCATACAAGAGAATATAGTCATCCCAGGTTCCTTCTCGATCAACTCGCTCAAACTGGATACTTTTGGATTGAATCTGGTGCTTTCTCCTTGCATTCTGATACCAAGAAATACTTATCCATAACTAATTATGAGGGTATCGAACAGCTACAAAGATGAGAATACCCAAGCTGAAATTATCTGCCTCCTGTCCTCCCAGGAAATTGGTATGAAGAGCCTTGATCACCAAAGGTTCCAGGAGAAGATACTTCAAAGATAATGAACAACCTGTAGCAATGACAACAGCCTCAATTTCTCCTTGCTTACATGTGGAACCGGAAAATACTTCGTCTCCATTAATTTAACCGCTTGATAATCAGTGATCATATAATTGTTTACGACTCTTCAACGATTAAAGTACATAGATTTGTGTGTATGATGGGAGTGGAACTCGATACTGGCGGCCTTCCTCTGCTGTCTCCAGAGCTCGTCGGCGTTGAAGATACCATCGCCCAGGAAATCGTGCACCACGTCTCGATGGACTGACACAGAAGCGTGCCCGAACTCCTCGCTGTCAAAGACAGGTCTCGCATGTAGGGGGTTTCGAATCTGTCATCTGGCTTATCTTCCGCGACCTATTGCAATTGCACCAAAATAGCATATGCTCCGTTAGAGGTGTAGGTGGATAAAGAGTGCCACCTGGTGGTGATGGAGACAATCCGTTGAGCTCCGTGGGTGACCCTTGCCGCTCCCACCAAGATATTCTTGCAATGAAAATGTTAAGCGGAAATCACGATATGGAATATATCTTTGCTTTCCTGTTTGTGAAACTTCTCATAATACTCGTATTCAGTTGAGGCCGTGTCCAGTGAGTTATATCATCTCCCTCACCTCGCAACAGTTTTAAAATCTGAGTCATCCGAGGCCGAAGCCGAGGTGCTTGCCTTAAACAAAGGGCAGTAGCATGTATCATCCTCTGCATTTCACATTCATCATAGGCATCTTCCAGATTTGGATCGACTAGTTCCTTCATAGATCCATTCTCAAGTAATGGCCTTGTCCATGTCACTAGGCTCTCTTGGAAATTCGTAATTTTAGTATCAATTGGCTTTTTTCTAGTTATCGGCTCTAGAAGAACCACCCCAAATGAGAATACATATGTCTTCTCATTAACTTTTCCATACAAGAAATATTCTGGAGCCAGATACCCAAATGTTACTACAACATCATTGCAGATGATGTGTGATGTAGTCATTGAGGCCCATTTAGCTAGCCCAAAATCTGATAACTGAGGTTCAAAGTCATCGAAAATAAGCATATTGTAAGATTTCACATCCCTGTGAATGACAGGCCGATTACAACCATCATGCAAGTAATTTAATGCTTCAGCAACTCCAGCGGCCACTTTCAATCTTTCACCGGTTTATCCTTTTCCACATGAAGGTTCTCCATTGACACAAAGTTACAGACAAGAAGGCATTCCTCTCCATATATACAGTAACCAATTAGGACAATAATATTCTTGTGCTTCAAGGAAGTAATAATCTCAACTTCTGAGAGTAGCTCGTCTTCTGCTTCCAGAGAAAAATTCAAGAGTTTTAATGCCACTGATTGTCCATCAGGAAGAACACCTCGGTAAACTCTGCTACAGCCTCCTTTCACTTGTTCATGCCTATCGGGAAAATGTAGTGCCCACTCAACCATGGTCATTTTTCGGGCTTGAGTTTGAGAACTTGGAATATTTACCATTGAAATAGCCCTGTGCAAGAGTGGCCATCCAGGAGATGATTATGCCTTGAATTCCGGTTCTGAAGTAACTTGCTTATGTTCAACTTGTGTGGGAAACACAAAAGAGCCCCTCTCATCTTCGCCCGGTGTGATATGGCCAGAGATATCAGAAAGTGACTAAAAAGAATCAGCTGAAGATAGTCCCCCTGAATCATAATTTTCTGATTCAGGGTCATGCTTCCCTTTTCCATCAACAGGCTTGAAAAAGGAAACAAATGGCATGTCCATAAAGCAAGACCTAAGTGCATATGTTTCAGAGGATTTGTCGTTGTGATGTTTAAGTACACTCATGGGTGATACTGCATGATCCGATTTCATATCAGGTACACTATCCTGGATAAGACTATCACTAGAAGATGATGTTGAGTCTAAAAGACTTTCTGTGATAGACAGAGATCTTTGTAGAACCTTGCGACCCGAACTGCTCGATTTCCATTTTAAACCTTGCAAAACCCCTATCCCAGTACCATTGGTTCCTGAGACGAGTAATGACCCATTCTTCTGAAAGGCGACCTTCCTGTTGAATTTGGGCGAAAGTGCCTAAGTAACCTTGGAAATTTTCGATATCTGTTACAACACTAGGTACCGCGGTATACCCCCGCAGTCACCTATGTATGTCCCTAAAAAGATTGGCAACTAGGTTTCCAGCACGCGAGCAGTCACCAGGCAGGTACAGTCGAAAGTCGGGTAGACCACAATGAGCAGGGTATCAAGCCCGAAACCTGTCAAGGGTATCGAGAGAAAATGGTCTGGAAGACAACTGAGGACCTCGAACAGATTCGAGACCCATGAAGCCCTGTGGAAAATGCAAACGACGAAATCCCAAAACAAGCCCTCTATATGTGTTCTCCACTACGATTGGTCCGGCTTTGGAGGGGTTATCTCCACTACCTTTCCGCACGCGACGTCGTGTTTATCCCCTGTGTTAGAGGGGGGTCCCGGATAAATTCCACGAAACTAGACTCAGACACTCCCTATCTCATACTCTAATGTTTGGTTTTGAATGGCCTTGAAGAGTTTCCTCTCCAACCTAATTCAAGGCCCTAGTCCTGAACTAGTTTGTGAACCCTACAAACATAAAAGTCTAGTATATTTTTAAAATTAGCGTTTCTTTTATGGATTTATCTTACGTCAAGGGGTATGAGGGTGAAATTGATGATGTGTAAAGACGAAAGCAAAAATGAAAGAAAAAAACTGCAAAATTTCAACAACTTTTCAAAAAAAAAGATTTTTTTTTTTTTTTCTAAGATTTTATATAGCAAACTTAAAGGAATTTCGCTCGACTACGAGCTACTTATGATCTAAGTGAACTGAAAAAACTTATGAAACAAAATACTTTTCCCTAGCTAATGATGCAGAAACACACCTTTCAACCAAAGAAGAAAATGAAAAGAGATTTTTTATTTATTTAAGTGCTAGTAAAGCAATAAAGGGAAAATATCGACAAGCACAAAACCAAGAAAAACAAATTCTGGCTTAAAGCGCAGATCGCAAAAAATCAGAGTAAAGAATCACACAATGGCAATAAAAAAAACAAAGACTCTCACGCTTGTCCAAAAACCACAAAAAAAAAAAAAAAATTGTCCATTATTAACTGAGAAAAAGCAGGCTAAGGGTAAGATGACCTAACCTACTGATTGTTCAAACCTAGACTCAAACACCTGAGAGGAATACTTCTTATCAAAGGAGGGGATGACTGCCCCACCCTGAACAAAAAGTAGCCTGTCTAAGCACGCGACTGTTACTAAAACAGCACGCGTGCAAACGCGTGTTGAACAGAGACAGAAAGCATGTACACGCGGGATGACCTTGTGCAGGCCGCGTGTATATCTAAATTCTAAGGAAAAATATGAAAACAGACAGTCCAGACCAGGAAGAGGCCTCTGGTATTGATAACTAGGGTCCCTTGAAGGCTTGGATGCTCTTTCTAACAGAAAAGACAAATAATTTAAGGAATAATAAGGCGAAAAAAGGTAATCTGAGATAGGACTGTGAACCAGCAAGACTCAGACAGGATTCCAGAAAACCCCCTGAGAATGTGTAATTCTGACAGGGAAGAGGAGGATTGCCTCTAAGGTTCTCTGAACTCCTACACACTATTGTTATCTCTATAGCTAGCATTCACACGCGGGTTGTTAGAGGATAGGGCGCAGGTACACGCGTGCAGGCTTTCTGCAGGCCACGTGTACCTCTTTGTGTCCTGAAAACTACAGTCAAGCAAAAGTCGAGGAAAGCTGGTATGGAAAACCCGACTCCCTGCTAGCTCAGACCTTACAGAAAAAGACAGGCAAAGAAAAAACAGAAAACCTAATCTTTAAACTACCCAAAAACTTAAATAAATCCAGGAACCCTATAGAGTATTCTCCTCAGTACGGTTACCAATTCTGTTGTTGGGAAAAACACCATACGGACTAGCAAACTAGGGTCGGACTTGCATGCAGATTTTGACCGAATAAAAACTACCTTTTTACCTACAACCCAAGATTTAAACCCCGTTTTCACAGTAAATGCATGGAAAAGGACCACCAACCTTATTACCGGCGTTCGATGTAGATCCTCCATTGCTCTTTGATTACTTGCTTGCGCTGCTCCTTCCATAGATGACCTGCACTCAAGACAAACAACAACTATGCATGCATGCTACTTCTATACTCAAGGGTTAGAAATCAAGCATAAATTAATCAAACCATAGACAATTCATGCATTGGGACGGGAAAAGTATTCTTTTTATTACTGAAAGTGAATCAACTTACAAAAAGCTGAGACCGGCCACCGCTCCTTGAACCTGATCCTGGGCTCCTCTTCTTTTGTCCTTCAACTTCTTTGCGCTAAATCTCGTTTGGCATGAGGAAAGGTTAAAGGGTTGGGACAATGGATTACGTAAATGGGCAGAGTTTCTTCGCTATATTTTTTCCTTCTCCAAATGGTACCCCTACCCCTTCTTTTATAGGCTAGAAAGAGCTAGGGTTTTGGACGAACCCTCGGCCATGCATGGCCTGGAGTTTCAGTTAACTGGCCGATAGCTTTTTGTTCCGTCGGCAACTTTCCTTTTTTCGTGCTTTGTTAGGTACATGCGGGTTGTTGTGAGTCAGCCAGCGTGCACACGCATGCAATAATGGGTTAGGGCGCGTGGGCCTTCATACAAGAGGATTTTCAAAGAGTTGTTCAACAGAGTTTTGGCAAAGAAGGGATATGAATTGGCCTGATGCCAGGTAAGCATGTGTGGTGTAATTTAGGGTTATAACACCCTAAATTTAGCATATCCAATTCTTAATGCCATGACATCTTTGACTGAGACTCTTAAAGAACTTACCACCAATCTTTCTCAACAACAAACAGTAACAAATAATAGGTTCTTACAATTGAAAAGAACCATGCACAATCAATTTCAAAGAAGAAATACAAGGTGTGATAGAAAAAAATGTCCCCAAGATCAAAGACTCCTAGTTCCTATAAATCCAACCAACATGGTGAATGAAGATCATTTTCCTTGGTGTAGAAAATGTCAAGACTTCCATGAAGAAGGATCATGCCCAACACCTACATTATAAATAGAATATAATATTGAAGATCCAAACATTTTTGTTAGCTTGAACTATGTGGGATAAGATGATTTTATTTTCACAATTCAAGGCAAATCTTATATGGTATCTAATGAGTAGGTGAAAGAGATAAAGGGTAAGAATGTAGACTCAAATATGCTTACAAAGAAGTATGGTACAATGCCTACTCAAGAGGAAATAAGGAAGAGAGTCAAATAAAGGAGTCTAAACACATACCAGAGAAGGTTCAAGGAACCCAATTGGGACACAAAAGCCTCAACTCGAGAGACAAATTCCTCGAACAGATAGAGCCATCAATATTTATTCTTCAAGAAAGCAGTTAGTAAGTATGGATTTTGATCTGAACATTGATTTGGTTAATGAATTGTCCAAAATAAAAGTTCTTGTCCCCCTCCTTGGGCTAGCAAAGATTCCATTTGAAAAGGAGAAATTGAAGAAATTTTTGAATGAAGAAGAAGTAATTGAAGACCATCTTGTAGTATTCCAAGCAATGAATGAAGGTAGGAGGAATGGTGGTCATGCTCCTTTTTATATTACATTGATGATAAACGATTTGCTTCTTCATAACGATATGTTGGATGTAGGAGCCTCCAAAAATGTAATGACTTTTAAGGTTATAAATCAACTTGGCCTTAAGACTACTTGTCCATATAGGAAGGTATGTGCCATGGAATCGAGAGAGATTAAAGTATGTGGTTTGATTAAAGATATTCATTTTAAGTTAGCCGCATACCCAGATATGTCATTGTTGATGGATGTTGTAGTCATTGATGATCTTGACCCATGGGGTATGCTCCTATCTAGAAAGTGGGGCATAAGTCTTGGAAGTAGTATTCAAATGGACTTATCTTATGCCACAATACCCACATGTGAAGGTACTTGTGTCACATTGTATAGGGAGCCACCTCTGAGGTATCATGTTGAAGCCAAATGACCCAATGAATGAGTTAATTTGTGAAGAAGAGGATTTGCAAACTTTTGTTTTTCAAGCCCATTCGATAGCCCCTATAGCTAAAGAAGCATATGGAAATAAATGTGAGATTTTTGGAAGATGCATTTTGATGGAGTTCAATCTAGAACAAGTCTAGGAGATGGAATTGTTTTCACATCTCCTCATGGTGACACCAAAAGTTTTTCTTACAGGCTTAAATTTAATAGCACAAATAATATTGCAAAATATGAAGCATTGTGCTTAGGTCTAGAGATTGCAAGAGATATGGGCATTAAAGTATTGAAATTCACTAGTGACTAAGACCCAATTGTGATGCAAGTGAAGAATCAAAAGTGGTATGGGATTCCATAGAATTGTCTGATACATTTTCCATTGAAGCAGTCCCAAGAGAACAAAATATGAGAGCCAATGCACTATTAGTGGACGATTCAACTTTACAACCTTGTAATGAGTTGGTTTCTGGAGAAAGTAAGATGGAGATGATTTTTAGACCCTATATTCTAGATAATCACGAGCATTGGCAAACTTTCCATGATGATGCTCAAGTGATAAGGTTCTTGAATAATTTGTAAGAGTTTTCAAAAAATCAATTGAATTGGCAAATGGAAGATGAAGAGGATCATGAATTTATATAGTTGAAAAGAAATAAGTTTCTGAAAGGTGTTCTCCCTTTTGAGAAAGTTTTAATAGGCATGACATGTATAAGCAAAAAAGAGAAGTAAGCAAGCCTGAAAATAGTATTGAATTAAATAGTGGTTATGTTGACCACCTATTCAACTAGGGGGTCAACTCCATGTACCATGAAGATATGCATCATCGGATGCTACCAAGTCAGAGACTATTTGGTTCTACAAGGCATTTTTGGCCTTCAACATGTATTTTTGTAAATGGAATTTCCACTCCCCTGCGTGGGATAATAATGAAATAGGTATGCATGGATCATAGTTAGATCAGTTACCTTAGGACTTCATCATTAGAGGAGTTCCTTTCACTGAGTGTTTTTTTCCATAGGTTATTAATTTGGCCTAACCAGCCTTATTAATTTCCCTTGAGTTTTTCACTCCCACAAATAATTCCTCCAAAGTGGTGAAAGGAATTCTAATGGTCTTGTACTATGGTAGCTAGTGTTTAGGAATGATTTAAATGACCAAGACATATCTCAAATTTTTGCACAATTCCGTCGAGTCTAGATAGTTTTTTTTTAATTTATTAAAATTGCCTAACGTTGGGTAATTTTAATTATTTTTGAGAAAAAAATGTAAAAACTAGGTCCTTGGGGTTTTGCTAGGGGTATTTGTGCTCAAAAGAAATGGAATGAGACCCCCTACACCCTTGTACCAAGTTTCATCTCAGTTGGACAAATTTTGCTAGGTGTTTGTCCATAGGAACTCCAAGTCAGTCAAAACAACAATTTTAATTGCTAGTCATGACATAGCAAAAAATTCATTTTTTATAAATATGGGCTAAATGAGTAAAGTAAAGGTGGGAGATGATGAATAAATCCATTCCTAACCTTTACACCCCCCCTAGACACTCTACCCATTTCCTAAATTTCGCCCCCTAGGGGATTTGCGCCCCCCTTCATGTGGAAACCTTAGAAATTGCAATTTTATGAAGTGTGGGCCCCTCTCTCCATAGGTGCGCCCTTCCTAGCCTTCCACCTCACCATTTGGATATTTCCTACTCCCTCTCACCCTTTTCACCTCATCAATCTTTGTAGAAACCCTAAGTGGTGCGCCCCTCTCCTTGGGATTCCCTCATTAGATTGGTGTTTGACACTTGGATCTCATCCAAGAGGGGTCACTTTGCCTCTCCAAGTATAAATGAAGGCCCTCTCACCCTCATTTCTTCACCATCTCTTGAGTTATTGTTATGCTACCAGATTCTCTCCTCACACTTCTCATCTTTCCACCTTGCTTTCACTCACTCTTTCTCTCATTTTGGAGAGGAACTTGTAGCAATTAGTTGTTGCAACTTCATACTTGGTTAATGAAAAAGGCTTTGGAGGACTTTGAAGTAACAAATATTTGTCTTGTAACTTCCATTTATTTGAGGTGATATTATTTCTTTGAGCATTTTTTGAGATAGTGAGTAGATTTCCCAAGTAAACTAGTTTGCTTGGGTAGGTTTTGCAATAGTGTAGTTGTTGATCTAAGTGAGTTGAATAGTTGATAGCACAAATTAGTTTGTGTTATTTGTCTATTTCACTCACATTTTCTCTTATCTCATGTTTTGTTTCAATAGTTGCAGGTTATCTCAAGGGCTTCCAAGGCTAGCTTTGAGCTAGAAGTTTGTTTTCATATCCTTCTTGAGCCCCTTATCTTTTCTCCTTTCATTTTCTGTCAATATCATATCTGATTTTGGTATTACTAACACTCTAGGATAGGTCATTTTATATATTCAACTTGCTGAAATTTTTATGCAGAATTTTTTTGTGTAAAAACATAAATTTTCTTAATATTGTTTTGTGTTTTGCAGCATTTCCAACAAGCAATAGTTTCTTGTTTTCTACAAATTCTCGCCAGTACAAAGGGAAGTGCTGCCAAATTTCAGCCAAAAAACACACAAGGAACCCTCCTCTTGGTTGGATAACATTTCCCAACCTCTCTTTCTTCATTCTATCATTGTAGCAAGCCCTCGGGAGTCCCTTGAGGCTTGCATTATTGTATTTATTTTATGTATATTGTAAATTGTATTAGTGCCTACATCTTGGTGTGAGTTTGGCTAAGCCAACCCCCGAAATCGTAAGGCTAGGTTAATTATTTAAATTTCTGCAATTTTTATTTTGTTTACCCCACTTGTCATTAGGACAAGGTTGTGTGGCTAGGTTGCTTTAGTTTTCATTTATTTCTTTTTCAACCCTCTTTGGCACAAAATAGGAAGTTTTGCCTCCACCTTGTGCCATTGTGAGTGGTTTGTTTATTTCATTTTCGCAAAGCATTTACCTTCTAATTGTTGCCTACACCTTGGAGTGAAGTTGGCCTAGCCAACCCCCAAAATCGTATGGCTAGCTTAGTGTTTTACTTCTAATGTGCTTATGCTTAATGGCTTAAAATTATCTAGAAGTAGGTACAACA
>SNQJ01S0029745.1:29164-41799 GCA_010110895.2 Picea sitchensis
ATGGCCATGCTTTTTTCTGAAGTGCTTTTAATTCCAACCCAATACCACCCTTGGCTAACTGATGAGCTACTTCTCTGCATACCAATCTGTCTGGTAAGAATTTTGGGATTGCATGAGGAGGAATAGAACAACCATAAATCCTAATATAGGAAACATTTTCCTCAATAAACCAGTCAACAATTGATTTAAGACTTTCTATGACTGCATCAGAAATGCGAGGGGGTTCGCATCCAAAAAATAATTTGTGCATAGGAATAATGAAAAAGTGACAGACATCATAAAAAACGTCTTTAGCCTTTTCCTCCCAAAGGGCTGAGTGGTATTCATGAATGGGTTCTGGACATGAGATACTCCAACTCCAATTCATTAATGGAAAGGGGGTCATAAAACAGATTGCATCCATAATATATGCATACATATAAAAAGACACTAGTTGTCCTTTTGACTTGGCTGCTTTGTAATTTAAAATTTCTTGTGTCAGGTTATCTGATAAAATTTTATGCCAGTTAAAACTATTTCCTTCTAAAACTTCCTCTAAGAAGGGTACCCAGTCTGCATGAAAGTGACAGGGATCTTTTCTCTCGAAAAGTCTGCATAACATCATGGCTACATAAACCATATATTCATTTAAGGAAGATGTAGCATAAATCCCATGAGAATCAGCCCTAAACTTTGCTTCAGACCTCGCCCATCCTTTAATCATGTCGGGGCATGTCTGGTCTACCTCAATACATTCTTTTCTCTGAAATTCAGCTAAAAATTCAGCATTAAAGGTGTGTTTATAATTCGGCGATAGTTTATACATTACTTGAATGTGCTCAGGCCGAAATGAGCCGACGATAGCTCCTTGCTCATTCTAAATACTCCTTATTGGGATATCTACCTTATCCAGAGCCCAGCTGGCCATCTCAATATATGCCACCAGCCTCGGACGCGCAACAACCTTATGAAGTTCAGACTCAGCAATGTCCCATAGATGATTTTCAGAATCAGGGTCTGCATACGTTAACTCATCCTCCAAGAATTAAGAGATTTGAGCCCATGCTTTGATGGAGTGTATGGCATGTGGAGTAGTATCCGAGATAATATCACCTTCCTGTGGGTCTTCATTTTTCTTTGGTGCTTTTTTAGGTGCCATAGCTTTGTGTTTGACTTGAGAACCTGTCACAGAAAGTGGATGAATAAGCTCAGCTTTAAAATGAAAATACAGATGTTCGAATGTTTATTTTGAATATATCATAAAAATAATGATATTTGTACATATGTCACGAAGTTAAAGCTCTTAATGCAAAAGATATTTTCAGAGATATGCATTTAATGTCCGTACTTAGACGCTCTCGGCTTTTCAAATAAAACAAGAAACTTACTTAATCAAAAAGAAGCATTAATGTAGACTTAAAGAAAGATTAACTTTAAACCTGTTTTGGAAAGAGGATTTATTAGTGTTAAGTATGGATTAAATCTGAAAACATCTCTTTTCGGGGTTTCGGAAGTCGTGATGTAGAAAGTTATGTCGTCGAAGAAACCCGATCGCCGAAATCGCGAAATCACGAAATAACGATGTTTTATTTAGGATTTAAACGTTTTTAGTATGTTAATTAATTGAGATTAGACCCTTTCAGGATTTCGTTAATCGAAATTCTGAAAATCGGGATTTTGGGAAACCTGATGACATGAGACGTGCTCTTACAGAATCGCGAATCCCGAAATCGCGAAATCCCAATGGCCTGTTTCTTTTAAACATGACTTAACTTATCTTAATTAACTAAGTAATCAAGATTAAGGCTAAAACAGAATTATTTTAGTTTTAACGTTAATTATGAATCGGGATTTCAGAAAACCTAATGACAAGAGACGTGCTCTCATAGAACCGCGAATCCTGAAATCACGACGTAATTATATTAATTTTAAACCTTTCTTATAAGAAGTTAAACTAATTCATGTTTTAATTAAGTTTTAAATGTATCAGGAAATCAGGAATCAGGGTTTCGTGATTCAATTTGCATTAAACATTTGTTTGCAGGAAACCCCGAATTATGATTCCTTAAACGTTTAAATTAAAAACTCGCAAATTTTAAAATTATAATTCGTTTTAAATAATTTTTCAAAGAGCGTTGGAAAATTTTAAATTCTTATAAACTTTTTCCGTTTGTTATCCAAAAAATAATCAATAAAAAGGTATCGCGAATTTGGAAGTGACAAAATTCTTATTTTTAGAAAGTCGAAACCCAAAAATAAAAATCTAGGCCTTAAGGACGAAAAATTTAAGCTTTGTTTCAACAGACAAATTTATCGTACTGGACCTTAACACGTTGCTTATTTTCCTCGATCACTAGGGTGGTAGCTTGAAAATGCTCATCAAGTTTCTCTAAGTGTACAAGGCATTCCTTGAGAACAATCATGTTAGGTAGGAGCTCAACTGATAACTTAAGAGAATAGATTGCACATTCAATGGGGAGAACTGACTAAACTTTGTGAACCAATTGGAATGGTGAAAAACTAGTGGAAGTGTTTACTATAGTTTGATATGCTCAGAGAACATGGTACAACATCACCTGCCAATTAGATTTACTTTGTCTGACATTTTTTTGCAAAATAGATTTTAGATATTTGTTCATAGCCTCTACCTGGTCATTTTCCTAGGGATAATATGATGATGAATGATATTTCTTGAACCCCAGTTTTGATGCCAACTCTCTCATCATCTTGTTATGAAATTGACTGCCATTGTCAGTGACAATCTCCTTTGGAATTCCAATCCGAGATATGATCTCATTGAATATGAAGTGTGTTGCAGTCTCACCATTGGATTTAACTATAGGCATGGCCTCATCCCACTTAGTAAAATATTCCACAACCACGATAATGTGATGGTTCACCCCATTCGAGGTTAGTTTGCAATCCATGACATACAAACCCACTTGGTGAAGGGACCGATAGTAATGAATTGATGAAGAGGGGCAGGGTGCAAGCAAATCTTATGAGAAAACACCTGGTATGGGTGACACTTCTTGACTACTTCTAGGCAATATTTGAAAATCGATGGCCAAAAATAACCAGTGCACAATATGTTTTGGGTTGTCTCAAGCCCAAATAAATGACCACCACACACCCCACTATGTCAAGCATTGAGTATGAATTCATATTCCTTCTGAGTCAAAGAACGATGCAAAACAAACTCTACCCATAAACGATACAAAGTGTCATCCATAATGAGGTAGTTTTTGTCTTGATAGTATACATGTCATCGATCATCCCTCAAAATATGTTGAGGAGGATTTAGAGTTTGAATATATATTAGGATATCTCCATACCAGGAGTATGAAGATGAGATAATCAAAATGTGCTCATTGAAAAATGAGTCATCAAAAAAAATATCCTCATCCTTCGTAGGGAATTCTGACATTAACTCCACAAAGACAAGCGATTTTGTGTATTTTGTCAAGAACAAATCGAGATAAAACTCTTGCAAAATCATAATCCATTTATTGTATTTCCCCCCTATGATACGCCTTGTTAGGATGTATTGGAATGGATTGATGTCGACGACCACAATATTCTTGCGGAGTAAGAGATAATGGAACAATATTTGAACCACATGCAGAGTTGATAAGGAAATCTTGTCCATGTGAGAGTACTTAAGTTCAGGAACGATTAGATTTCAACTAAGATAATATATAACATGCTCATGGAACTCATCATCCTCCTGAAAGAGGACCATACCAACCATCCCTTCGGACGCATCTATAGAAAGAAAGAAATCTATACTATAGTCTAGAGGACTCAACAGAGGTGCTAACACTAGGGATATCTTAAGGGAATCAAAGAGTTCCTGGGTTTGCTCATACCATATAAAAAAAATCCTTTTTCAAGAGATGCATGAAACCCTTTGTGATGTTGGCATAGTTGAATATGAAGCGACGCATGAAGTTAGATTTACCCTATAAAACCTGTAGATGATAAATATTGTGTGGGGGAGGAAATTGAATTATTTACTATACCTTCATTAGGTCTACCATGATCCCTTTCTCAGAAAACTATAAATCCAAAAAGGAATCCTGACCTGATGTAGAAGATGCATTTATGAGGGTTTAATTGAATACAATATTGACGACATATTTCAAACACTAGTCGAAGATGAATCCTGTTGTGAGAGTGAGAAGCGAGTTCATCCAGATAATCCTCAACTATATGTTTGATATTATGAAACATGAAGTTCATACCCCGTTGAAAATTCGCTCCATCATTTTTAAGGCTGAAAGGAATTTTACAGTATGAAAACGTACCCCAAGGACAATTGAACGTCATCTTATGTTGATCCTATGGTTTAATTTGAATTTGATTTTACCCTAAAATCCATCCATAAATTAAAATACTGCACTCCTCGCACACTCATCAATGATTTGGTCAATAAATGGTGTAGGTAAATTATCTTTAGGACAAGATTTATTCAGATCCCTAAAATCCATACACACATGGATGGTTCCTTGCTTCTTATTCATAGGAATGGGATTGGATACCCATTTAGTCAAGGGAACCAAATGGATGAAGATGGAATTAAGCAACTTATCCACCTCTTCCTTAATGGTGGGGGCCTTTCTGGGGTTCACATATCTAAGTCATTGTCGAACTAGATTTGCATTCGGATAAGTCTTGATTTCATGTTCGACAATACTAGGGTTGACCCCTAGAATTTCTTCATATGACCAAGCAAATACTTCATGGAATTACTTAAAGAGGTCGATGCAAATCTAAATTTATTCAGATGAACAATCTGCACCGATATAAACATTTTCAACCTTGCTAGGGGTTAGAGAGATGTTGATCGCAATGGTAGGAGATCTATTCAACATGTTCAACATATATTTCATGCTTATCTAACGATACCATAGTGTTACCAACAATGTTGCTCCTGGTGGACCTAAACTCATATTGTTCAATCCTTTCAAGCTCTGGGAGGAAATAAAATCTTTGGTGAAGGTCCTCTGAGGACCTATGAGGACCAGTCATGTCCTCTAATATCGCTTCATCCAAAGGAAATGTATTCGCTAGGAAATCAAGTGGACTAGATGAGTTTACAACCCATATGGGCTCTAGGATATGGTCCACCTCTTCCATCCATGAAGAGGAAGGGTTTGGGTATGCAGTGGCATCTAGGATAGCTTGATATGTGAGATTTACTACATATAATGGCATTGCAATTTCGATGTGTAAATGACCTTCATACGACATAGTCAGAGAAGGTAGAGTCCATGGGTCATCAAAATATGAATTACAAAAAGAGACATGCCTCAATGATGATGAGGATTCATCAGACATGGAATTAATATATGAGATTCGTGCAATGAAATTAAAGGTTCCCATCAAGGAAGGATACATTCTGACACCAATGTTCTCAGTTTCCTTGTGAGAACTATTGATAATGGGGACTGAATGCCCCATCAATGCATAGGAACTGGAGCATGTAAAATATAATTGGTCGATCGTTACAACCTTCCCTTCATGAGGAAATCATAAAACAGGAAACAAGAATGAAAAAAAAATTGTCATAGCTTAAGTCCAGTTATACCCCAGTAAAATATTGTAGTCAAGGGGTGCATCAACCACCTCAAACTCAATCGCCATAGTTTTACCGCCTAATTAGACATGAAGAGTAGGGAGGAGACCATGGGGTCTGAATGAATTCCCATCAAATGCAGATAACATATTCATAGACTGAGAAAGTTGGGGAGAGCCAATGGATTTCCAACAAGATAGAGACATCATAGACTTCAAATCACCTTCATCGATAACAATATGTTTAATAGTGTTATTCATATATTCCACATGGATTTGAAAAGCCACATGGTAAGGTACGCGAAGCTGGACATCTTTGACATCAAACTTGAAAAATTTCGAGCCACTTGGGTCAAGAGCCCCTAACATAGTTAACAAAGAATTCCTCTGTGTTGGTCACATTTGGAGTACCTCCAAAGATGATATCTCACATGACATTTGGCCCAAATCCTCGACAATCAAGTAATTTTGGGTGCCTCTAGCATTGGGATTATGAGAAAAGAGATTAAGAACTCCTTTCAGAATGTGAGGCATAAGGTCAGGATTATCGATATGCAAAGGTGTTTTCATAGGGGGATGCTATGTACCCAAATTAATTTGTGGAGGACTATAATCATGAGTCCTAGTGGCTATGCTAATTTTATATTGAACCATATTCATGCATTGATGGGGACTGTCATGTGTCGGGGGAGTTTTACCTCCACCTAACGCATTTTCGGTGTTCGAGGTGCCTGAGGCCATATTTTGATTATGTGGAAACATATTAGTTAAAATATTAGGTTGTTTCACTATAAGCCTCGAGGATTCTTCTATCTTAGGTAATAAATGGGTAAGGTGATAATTTTTACACAACTTACATGGAAACTTCACCTTCCTCTTTTCTTTCTTTCCCTCACCAACATTGTTATTGGACTTGTTGTTATTTTGATTATCCTTTTTCTTGTTAGTGTTTTTATTATTCACATCCTTGTGGTTATTATTTCTAACTTTCCTCCTATTCCCTCTAGGATGCTAGTTATCCTTCGTGTTCATCAGTTGCATGAAATGTACCACCGATGATTGGGCAGGAGGAGATGAAGTTGTTGCTTGTCTCGATGCATACTGGTCAAGAGAAAAATTTTGCATCTGATTTGTCACATGGTCTATGAATTTGGCATCTGTTTAGCCTATAATGCCATCGGCATGGGGCCCAAGTTTTGTCTTGGATCCTTATTTGACTGTGGTGCATTAGGAATAAATTCATAGAGTATCCTAGATTGAGAATATATAATATTTAATTGATGGTATTTAAATATGGCCTCTTCCTCAGTCATTACTCTGGATGTAGAAACATACCTCTAAATATACAGTACTAAATACTTAAGGAATCATTCAACTAGAAACTATGGAGCAATGTTATCTTTAATAAACCACTTTCTTCCACACCAGTCTTGAATGTGATCTGAGGTCTGGGTGGCTTTGTCCTGATGGAAAGTCAATAAAATCTTGGTACCGATGTCATATTGAACCGGTAGTTGAAAGTGGTTGAGAAAAACTAAGGCCAACTCATGAAAGGTTTGGTATGTGCCCCCTGGTAACTCCATGTGCCATTTCGTGACAACCCCCATAAGGGTGCATTGAAATAGTCTCAAACAAACCAAGTCATCATTAAGAGAATTCGATGAGCACCATAAGTGAAAAGTAGTAACATGATCGTCGGGATCCTTACCACTCTTACCCTTGATTTTTTTAATTTCCGAGGGAATATTGGAAGTGACAGGGGGCCATGTCGAATTATGACACATGTGGTTTTTCATTAATCTTGACAGATATGGAAAATTTAGCATGGCCAGAAAAGGAAGCCTTGACTGTGGCATCTGAGACCATGTTCCTAGGAAAGACTGACTTTGGGAAACTGCGGGTCGAGGAGGGTTTTTTTTAAACACCATGGCCCTTCCTGATAGGATAATATCCCCCTCCCAACTGATTCATAAAAAGTTGTAAAGGAATCATTGTTGATGGGGCCACCTGTTAGGAAAACCTGGTATGATACGGGTTACCCATGTGAGGATATAAATTTCCCCACGATGAAGGAACTCTGTATGAAGGGTTTCCCATGTGAGGATATACATTACCCCCTAATGTCATACCAGAGGTGGGAGGAGGATTTTCCATCATAAAATCATTCAACGAAATATGCATTGTGGATGAAGGATAGAGGGATAAGATATATGAAGTAGAAACACCTCCCAATTTTCCATTCCATCCTTGAAAATTATAACTATGATTGGATCCAGAGGAAGGAGGATTCCAACCCCCTATCACAGGAAAATACTAAGGGATATGACCGCCACCAAACAAGAAATGATTATAAGAATATGACATTCCTCCAAGCCCACAACTAGTATTGGCGTTATATGTCGAAATGTGCAAAGTAATATTTGAAATACCAAAAGAAAAAAGGATTAGAGGCCATAGGCATCGACTGGGCACTATAACCATGCATCTAGGTCTAAAATGTTCTAGGGGAAACAGAGAATGATGATGATGAATTCATACCATTCGAGAATATAAATGGATTCATCACCGTGGACTGATTTGCACTCATGGACTAGGTAACAATGATTGAGGGAGTCCCTGAAATCCAAGTGATGATGAGGGAGTTGCGGGGACTCCAATAACCATAGAAAAAGTTTGATTCAAATCAGTACTCACATACGAATCAATTCTCATTACAGGATGCTCATGAGCCTAAGAGATAGAGATGTACATACCACATTTACTAACTCTAAGTCATTTAGGAGGTGGTTTCGATATCAAACCAAATTTTGGTAACTAATTCAAGATCGAATGAGGCCGGTGGGAAGGTTGGTCTTGCATCACGATGACTCAAAAATTTTGATGCAATGAAAAATACTATGGATAGCTAATATACAAAGACCACACTCCTAAATAAAACTAGAGGCCAATGCACACAAACATGATATGATGGTTGAAAGGGACCTCCCGAACTAAAGAAGCCATGCCTCTCCCAAGAGGGGATGAGACTCCCAAAAAATAGAGTGGAGGTAACATAATAAATTATAAGAACCCTCATGGGATTCACAGCGCAATCGATCAGATCCCTTTGGAGGGAAAATCCTCCATAAGCTATGTGTGCTTTTTGATCCCTATCTGACTCAGGGTACCTATAGAATAACCCCTGCAAGAAACATGTGTGGATACCTAGGTCAAGAAACTAAGGTCACCACGGTATAACTGTATGGGCTGGGTAGCTAAGCCTGAAGCTAAAGAAATACTAAGGTACTCCAAGAACCCCCAAATACGAATACAACCCTAGAAATATCTCTGACGCTAGGAAGGTATTAGAGGGTTATCGCTACAACCAACTTCGCACAATGATGAGCTTAACTATGATGTTAGTGGAGCCTCTTGCAGACACCAATTATACAATGGGTTTCACCACTCTCTAGACAGACACTTATGTTTGGTTTTGTAGCCTTGGAGAAATTTACTCACAAAATCCTATTCCAAGGCCCTAAATCCTAAACTTGTTTGTGTACCCTAAAAGATAAAATATTTCTAATCAATTTTATTTATTGTGTGTTAATTTTAGGGGCTTTTATTTACTCAAGAGGTAAGGTTGTGAAACTAATGGTGTTATGACTCAACGTAAGAAAGAAATGCATGTAAAAACACTGCTACGTACTAGTTTTATTTTTCACAATAAATTGTATGCTTCCAAATGTTGTGCACAAGATGTAGTCTCTTCTATTTCAATGACAATGCAATATTTCCTAAGATGTCAAGACTACTGCAATCTAGATAAAAGTGAAAATGCTTCAATTGAAATGCAAAAAACCATTTTTTTTGTATTTTCACTATAAGGGAACGAAAACTTAAAGACTGAATAAAAAACTTCTCGGATAGACCCTATTGCAAGCACAAGAAGACAAGCCAAGCAAGACACCAAGAAGATACTACTCAGACCAAAATGCAAGGACCAAAAGTGAGAAAAATGAAAAGAAACAAGTTTTCCCAAAAACTTAACAAAAACACAACTTCCTATCACACTGCAAGCACTCTACAAATTGGACATAGACCCAAGAAGACTTAGTAACACTCAGAACCCATCCTTGAAAAACCAATCTGATCCAAAAAGGCTTAGAAAAATACGTACACAATTGTTCAAGGAACAAAAGTGTATGTACATTCCCTAAACACAGACATCACGTGTATGTATCCGATTGTTCAAGGAAAACCAATGTATGTTAAGAAAAACATTGACTGAGTAAAGACTAGACCAAGAAACTCAGTTATAAATAAATTTAGATGTTGTTAAGAAACGGGAAACACAAAAAATCAGAAAAACAAAGAGAAACTAAAGAGAAAAATCACCAACTAACCCCAAAAAGGAGAAATTCCCTAGTGGAGTCGGCAATTCTGTTACGAGGAATAATTAGCTATGGCTTGGGGTCGGACCACAATAGATGGAACAATACCTAGAAATCTACTCAAATCTCAAATATGCTAGATAAGTGGAAATTCCAACAAAGTGAAGGCTAGAATCCCACCTCATCCAGACATTCATAGAAGACCACAGTTGAACTCATGATCCAGTGCTTGATACCTACAACTTGTCCTCAACATCCAAGATACACAATCATATGGAAAATATATGGAATGTTAGCATATAAACTAGCATAATCCACTAACATGCATAACAAATTTACCCATGGAAGATAACATAAACGTTTGCAACATATAATTGGATGAGAAAAGACTATCCTTAAGAGACAATGCAACAAGAATCACAATCAAGGTAGTGCTACAGGAATCAAGAAATATGCTACAAAAGTCAAGAAACATTGGTACAAAAGAAAGAGAGGCAATGATTATACACCCATATTCCTTAGAGTTGTTCATCAACAATACCATTGTTGTACATGAAGCCTTCAAGAAGACCGATATTCCTTATTTCCACAAAACTATGGTATGATAATTATGATAATTGATTTTCTTCGATTTCTGAAGTCAAAAAGAGTTTCCTTTGCTTATGTGGTTGGAATTAAAGGAACAATTTTTTTTATCATTAATTCATTCATGTAACCACTACAATTAAATCCAAAATTCATCCCACTCATTTCCTCCATAAAGGAACCCATAGGTGTTATAACCCTAAACTGCACCAGACATGCATATCTTGCATTAGACCATCTTACTTTCTATATTTTCCAAGCCATCACTGAACAACTCTTCCAAAAACCATTGTTTTGAAGGTGTACATTCCCTACACCACTACTTCCTGCGTACAAACACTTGTTGCACCACTACAGCCTGCGTACACTGACAAAAAATCACGAAAAATTAAAATTGAAAATGGATACGGGTTTCCGGGCCATTACTTAACTGTTTGACCGCCCATATCCAGTCACCCCAACCGTTACTATCTCTTTTGGCCTATAAAAGAAGGTGTTGGGGCCCCATTCCAAAAAGAAGCACGAGAGAATAGAAACTTTGCCCATTTCAATATTCCCCCTTTGCCCCAATATTTTGCAACCACATTGTGAGTTTGAGCCAGAATTCCATCTTACTCCTTTGCAAATCCTTTCCATTTCCCTAGAGATAACTGAAGAGGAGAAGAACACGTGGAAGCAGTTGATGCATGGTGAAGAGGAGCCCGAGACCAATTTTGAGGAGTCGTTCTAGTCTCATGTTGTAAACGAATTTTGTGAGATTAATATAAAGAAGTACTTTCTCCGTCCCGCCAAATGATGTCTTCAATCTTTGTGATTTTGTTTAGATTTTTTTATTATGATGTCTAACCCACTAACCCATATATAGAATACATGCTTGTAGTTTCTTGTTTGTCTTTTGGTAAATGCAGGTCAGCCTTGGGAGGAGACTTGCAGTCGGGAAACAATCAAGCGCAAAGGGATCGACACAGGACATGGAGTTTAAGGTATGCCTACTGGATCCCCATACTTTGTCTTTTATGTATGATTGTGGGGTAATGTCGAGATAGTTGATAAAAAGTAGGAGACTTTAGATGGTTAGCTCTGCCTACATTTTAGAACCTTGGTATAGTCTGTAGAGGGGTTTTCCCGCTATAGAAAAATTGGCAACCATACTGGGGAAGCCTCTAGGGTCTTTGGGTGTTTTTAAAATAGTTTACTCACCGTTTTTGAGTTTTTGTAAGCTTATGTGTCTTTAAGGGATGTTGGTATTCCATACCATTACTCCCTGCCCTTGCTTGATTGTTGGTTTTCATCTTTTTGAGAAGTTATAGAGGTGTACATGGCCTGTAGTGGGCTTGCATCGTGCATATGCACCCTGCCTTTGGAAAACCTACGTACATACGTTGGCTGCTAAAGTGTCAGTAGCGGCCTGTGATGAGAAATGTTTTCTTAGAAGAGGAAGTCATCCTCTATCATATTTCTTCTTTGTGGTGGAGTATTTTTCACAAACCCCTTATGCGATGTCTACTTTGGAAGTCCTTTAGAGCTACCCTTCCCAGAGAAAGGCTCTGTTAGCTTCCTTAGGATCTGCTGAGACTTTTAATCCGGGAACAATCATGCTTGATACGACCGACTTAAAACCTCATCTTCCTTACCAAGTGGCATTTTAGATAGTAGTGGATTACACAATGAAATTTTTTACTCGGAACATTTTTCACATGATGGTCGATGAGGGAACCTCAACATGCATGATGTCTTTGGCATGTTGGAAGGCCATTGGTCAACCTGTTTTTTCTCTTTCACCTACTCTCCTTACCTCTTTTGACGGTCATTCATTCTGACCACATGGAATCATCCCCTCTTTCCCCGTGCAGTTAGGGGGGGAAATCGTGTGTGTCGAGGTTGAAGTGGTCGATGCGTCTCTCGACTACAATCTCTTGTTAGGAAGGAGTTGGACCTAGTTTATGCAAGTAGTGGTCACGACAGTTTTTTGGTTCTTGTTGTTTCCACATGAGGGTCAGATCATGTCCATTGATTAGTTATCCTTCTCTCATTCTGACCCTTCATCGGGGGTATCCACGGTCCCGATGATTGATAACCCTCAGCGCGACATCGTCAATGTAGGGGTTGGTTTGTGCCCAG